>DWDX01004700.1:0-11347 GCA_018245675.1 Agara michaeli | reverse complement strand
ATTTCATACTCCTCCGTCCGCGCAATTTTCGTAAAAAGGGATCCAAAGTTTTTGCTTCACGTATTAATATATAGATTCTTCAGTTCCTTATAATATTGTCTTTATGAACATAATACCATGAATTACATTACATCCCGCGAACTGCATCTCCAGTAATTGCAGCGCACATCATATATTTTAAAGCGGCAATGCCACCAAATGGATCTGTGACATACATGCGCGGAGATGTTTGTTCCAATTTCCATCGACGCAATGAAGTCGCTATAATGTCACGTTATATTTAATTATGAGGTTAAAGGTGTGGTTAATGAAGTTAAAACAGTTTTTTTTTTCAATGAATTGATTGCGATAAATTTATGATTTACTAATTTGTATTGGATGTGTTATAAATATGTATCATTGTATACATAAAGTCTAATCAAATACGTACTTATGTTATATGATCAAAATTCGCGCAAAATAGTAATTTGTGAACTTAGGTATGAGTTATAGGTAAAAAATGAAAAATGGCGGTTGACGTGAAACAATTGCCATATCTATATATCACAGATGATAGATGGTCACAAAGACAAGTATACGAGGAACGGACATTATTTTCAAATGTCGAATTTGGAACACTCCTTTACGAATAGGCTCTATTACTTCAAAAACGATAAACTCTATAATCTAATGGTTTTTTAATAGCGATATCTTTACGATGTATGTCTTGTTTAAATCCTAGAATTCTAGAGTTTTTATTCAGTAATGAAAATCTTCACCGAAGCATCATACAGGATAATTGAAAAATCAAATGGTCTGCGCAAACGTAATGATGATTGGGCGGCCCTGATTCGTGTTTGGCTTTTTTCTGTTTTCGTTATACATAGTAAGTAACGTTTTCGTCAAAACCGATACACCTTCACGTACGATAAGTGGTCCGTTGAAATAAAAATACGTTACAAAGCGTTACCGTTAGTACGTTGAATAATCTCCTTTGTCGTATTATTTGCTTTTGTGTCGAGATCCCTGAATCCTTATATCCGCCTCTCCTGCGACCTTATGCATTTCTTATGATCCCGAGCTCTGAATGCTTTGAGACAAATGTACAGCTATTTAAATGGAATATTCAGTATTGTAATTTGTTACATCCATTGTAAGTACAAATTTCCTATTCACTGTTTAAGCGGAATGCTTAACATCTTGTATTTGTATGAAGATCTGAAAGAAGTTACGTGGTGTTCTAACAATAGCTTGTTTGGATTGTGAGATAAAAGCTATTTCGTGTTGCCTTTGTGCAGAACGGCTCTGTTTATTTTATTAATTGCGTGGTGTGTTTTTCAAACAAAAGTTCTAACATTTGAGAGTTAAAGGAATGAGATGTTTGAAAGCTACATATCGTCAATACATTTTTTTAATTATACGATTATATACGACTTAGCGTAGGGCTGCAATATCGACTGATGTGTAGGGAAGATGCGTCCTAAGTATTATGTATTGTTTTGATATAACAATTACATGGTATCAATTAAGGTTGCCACTGTTTGAAATACCTTCATATACCTTTACATGATTTACATGGTAAACTTTTTTGTGTTTTACCTCAATTTGTAGAGATTTGTTTCGTACCAGAAGTGAACGGAAAGCTAACAGATCAAGACAACAAATTCAATAACATTCAAAACTTTAGTTCCTCAACAAAAAATACTATAGAATTTATTTAACTATGTGAAATTGTATGCCATATTCATGCCATCATTTAATTTGTAACACATCCCACTAGCCCACAATCACATTAGTGCCGAATGTTAGTAGTTCCAGAAAGGGAAATAATTACAACTGTTAATAGAAGTATTACGGCATTATAATAGCACTAGGAGAATACTAAAGTCATGCACGGATCTAGATTTAAATAGAGTTTTGAATGAACTCCAAAAGAAACGACAGTTTCAGCTTGTTAAACAAAACATTATTGCTGTAACGGAAACCAATATTCCGGCGGAAAAAAAATCTATTGAAAGAAACACGATCACAGTTGAAGATTGCATTTGAATGTTTCATTTAAGTGGTCCAATGGGTTGAAAACGGTTAAGAGGGCGGTAAGAAAATCTCCTTCGGGGGCATTAAAATATGTAAGGGGCAAAAATAACAGATGGTCTACCGTCGACGTAACGAACTGTAATATAGACCCCAGCTCACAAAAGAGGACCCCAGGGCTCTCCGCGATGTTAGTTTAGGGATGTATAAGATGTTTGTCTAAAACATTGTTATTTGCGTATCATTTTTGCAACAAATCTGCGGATAATCGCTCGATGTTTGCGCAAGAAAGTAGGCATCGTTAGAAAAGAACAAAGGGAAATGGTATCCTATGGTAATGTAGGCACATTTGTACAAATCAAAAGTAACAACGGGTTGATAGTCTTAAATGATTTTGTTTGGAGACGTTGAGCATAAAGGAAGCGAACGAGGATTTATGATCCTTTTAGTTTTCCGTGACGTCTCATCTTTTTTTGCTACTAACGAGCACATTCCAGTAGTAATCTCTCTAATGGATTTGTAGTAGTCTTATGGATCCTTTTAATCCCTGGATATTTACGGTACATTTGAAACAAAAAGAAACTTATTTAATTCTGTTATGATGCTGAAGTATTGTGACATCTGTTGCTGAATTTCTGTTATTTTGAATTTGTGAGTCCGCTTGATTCGTTGTCATTTGTATTCTTACTCTTGTATTCTTCTGGTTAGACACAGCCTGCTAAACGGGAGGTCGAGGGTTCGGTTCTCATGCAAGACAAACATTTGTGTGGTTAGCGATTTATTTAAGTAATACATTTATGTATGGATGTTTATCAGCTGCATGGTTAACTTGAATACGTGTGTGCAATTAGCCTAGTGTGAGATTGTCCTCTATTAAAAAGTATATTATATATTTGTTTCCTCTTTAGCTTCTATTATTACTAATGCTATGTGTATTAGTCACAATTGTAGTACAAGCTCGTATGTTGCATACCATCAGACTTAATTAAATGTTATTGAAACCACTGAACGGCGCGTCGGTTAAATAATATCAATGGCAGGTATAAATTTCGGCAGCAAATAGTGTCGATATTCACGAAACAACCGCTGGCCACATAATGAAACAAATAAAGTATTTGTCGAAGCCTCAGTAAGGGTTGAATTCGTTTGTGTAGAGTTTATAGTACGAGTCAATCGCATTCCCGTTGCTTAACTTGTTTTATTTTTTTTTATCAATTAATAGTTTTAACACGTTCTCCAATAGTGTATTGGTTTTTTGTTAATATCAATCCATTTTATATTACATAGAAGCTTGTCACTGCAATTTCACATTGTAAATAAAAATAATTAAAAATTATTATTGTACATTACTTTAGATATTTCATATTGCGTATGAAGTTGTACTCATGCATATTAAAATAATAATTTAAATAAATTCTTAAGTAGCTCAATCTGCCGACTGGCGTGTAATATTTGAACGCTAACAACGATAATCTTTCGTTTGATTTAAAATTCATAAAACCTAATAATGTTGAAGAATGAGTCTTGCGAGAAGGTTACTTCAGAAAGATAAGTTTGTCGGTGACGGTACCTACTGAAGGTAAAACATTTCACGTAATTGAATAGTTCTTGATATGGTTATAAAATTTGTGTGCGATGTAAAGAGCAGTGTCATGCGTTTAATCTTATGATTAAATGCATTTTTGCAGTACGTTGCAAGTTGGGGCTTAAAAAGCTAATTCAGATAAGCAACTGTGTTTAGAGATTTTACATAAAAAATAAACTGAAGATAATAATTGTATCTTGAATCTCCTTGTAGTGGGAGGCTTCTTATCTCCCAGACTGAGCCTGCTATTTTTAACTTTGAATGATAAAATAAACATATATACAATTCTCCCAAAACCCGCTGACAATGAATTTAATATTGTAAACGTGATTTAAAATGTAAAAAATAGCTATCCAATTAAAGACTCATTGTGTTTTGTTTACACAGTATTTTAGCGAGTAAGCTAAGAGCACACTCAGCTTATCCTAATTTGGCTATTAAATTTAATTTCGTACATGACTATGCATAGGTACCTACCTATACACGTGCATGACTATGAATATAGTGCTGTCTGAGGCCCAAAGGTTATTTTAAAGATATTTGGAGGTCAATAAAGTATAGTACTAGCGGTATATTAAGGCTTTTATGAATATAATTAATAATCTGTTTACAAATTTCATGTACATTGTAAGAAAAAATATGCCGTTAACTAATTGTATAGATTGATTCTAAAACTTGAAAACATTTGTCTTTATGAAAATTCATTTAGTTAATGCTTAAGTTATTACATAAAAAACTTATAAATATTGTACATTTCAACGTTTCACTGAACATATTCTTCTCTTAACTTTTCAAGAATGCCATTCTGCTAGTAAAGCTCGATGTTTTGCAAGGATAAAAAAACTATAATAATATTATGAAGGTAGCGAGTGGAGCTCCTTCCACATTACTTCCATGTCACTTATCTCCTGTACCTGCGAGTCACTTCGTCTGTCGTCCGATATAAAAAAGTTATGACATTTATCGATTCACTGACGCTGTCGGGCGTGTATCAGCAAACACGTCTACAAATAATGCGATTATACACAGTCTCAAGAATTTACTTGAGTTTTAGGTAGAATTCTTCATTAACACCTACTCATCAACCATTTCGTTATTATGCTAACGTATCCGATACAAAAAAGGATATTCAAAATTATGGCCATTATTATGCTAGTACATTTTTTTTATTGATTCCACGTCACATTGTTTAAAAAGAACATAGTTTTTTGCCGAAATAGACAATGTTTAGATTTCGTGTTTTCTGTGTACATGTGAATACAGTTTTACAAATTTAGAAGACGATTAAATAGGTTTTATGCGTTCTACAAACGTCACTTTAAACGTTTTAGAACTTGCAAAGTAGGCTCTCTGTAATTTACCGCTAAATGTATGACCATTTTTTTTTCAATCATTTTATTGTCCTTCTTTAGAACACGCGTCTCATTATATTGTGAAGGTTTAAAGAGCATAGTCCAGTATCCTGGCAAAGTGCGATAGTGCAGACTTCACACACCTCTGCGTGTTCCCTGTAGTGTTACTACGGGGAACTCTTAATGTGTGCAGGTTTCTTCACGATGTTTTACTTCAACGTTAAAGCGAATGATATTTAATATTGAAATTACATTAACAACATAAGAATATACAACTTCCAATGTAACGCAAAAGTAACTAATAATTATGATAAGTTAAAATTTTCATTTTTAGCCATTCTGCACTCGAATGGACTAAGTTCAAGTTAAAATGTTAATTAATTGTTAATAGCCTTTCGTTGTGATTAGTCAGCGTATTACTGCGAAACCTAGGGTATCAGCCGACCTGGGAAAATTTTAAAATGCTACTTAGTTACTAAGTTGAACATCTATAAAATTCATACGACAACAATTCAAATAAATTTCGGAAGCAATTCGAATAAATGAGTTAAACAATTCTTTGTAACTTGATCGCTGCAAAACTCGTAATGTGAATCCACCTTAACACTGAGAAGACATCCCCCTTCGGGCGTCCCCATGACAAATCGCTCCAACTCTCCTTGGAGCTCGCTTATTGAATGATTGATTTATTTGCCCCTCTCTTAACTATGTCTCGCACCAACAGGTGAGCCTCCTGTTTGATTTACTAACTCTAATGCTTTTCTAAATCACTCGATCCTAATTCCTTTCCCTTTTCAAAACGTTGTGACGTGTGGGACGTTGTAATTGACTAGTTTTGTGGGGAACTCGCCAACTGTTCCTGTCAAATAAAATAATATTTATACATATGGATATCGTTTTTCCTTTAAATATTTGCAACAGAATTTGTATTACGATCCATTTTAGTAGCACTGAACGATAAATGGGGGGGATATATTTTTTTTAATCTTGCCTTTATTTATTGATTATTTTTGTCTACCATCTTGTGTTTGGTAGTCTGTGGTAACATTTATGTGATGAGCACATTTGTTCGTTTTTTCTGTGCAATATAATCTTCGAAAGACAAAATATTGCTTAATGCGATCTCTATTTGTTCTGTAAGGACGGTCAAACGTAGGTAGGTACCGTGACTGTGATTGATCCTGACAGTGGTTTAAAGGTTTGAATAGATTCTGTGATCGTGGTTCGGTGAGCCCTTCCTGGTCGCCCTTTTTGTGCTCGGCCATAATACGGTTTTCACATCCGACTTGGCAGCCAGAATTAATTTCGTCGAGTGCTTTTTATATACACATATGTTTATACATGTTTTGTATGCTATATGCACGTTGGATATGTTTTAAAACAAAATGAGCCCGATTTTCGATTCTGACGTAGAATTAAAAAATGGGGTCCGTGAAGAGTTCGTGGTCAAAAGGTTTGACAAGCGAAGCCGCACTACAGCTTTCCCATCTTCTACCGCTATGCAGTTAAGGTTGTATTACACTTCGAAATTAGTGACCGCTAAATGTACGTAAACAGGAGATGTTCAAACATCATTATCGTCCGACCGCGAATTGCATCTTTAATTGTTACTTTGATTTAAAAAAAGACCATAAAAACGCAAATAGTAGTTAAATTTCTTCAAGAATTTTGAAAGCTTTGAAGCTTTGACCTTTGAAGTTTTAATGATATATATGTATGAATACACTGATAGTGTCTTTGCAGAAACCCGATTCAGGAAGTAAATTAACTTGAAAGAAAAATGTAAAGGTAATTAGCATTTAGATCTTAAGATTATTTCTTAAACGAGACCACATATTCAATAATATTAAATGAAATTATTTATAGTATAAGTAATATTAATGCGACGAAGCTCCCGGGCGTAGTAAGAAGCTTTCTCGGGGAAAGATTGTGAGTCATAAACTATGATTTTTCTCTATGAATATTATGGGAGTTGAGTGCTCCAGACAGACGTCCGGTTACGCGGTAGACATAAATTGTCGTTATTAAAACTCTGGATTTTTAAAGTATAGCTGATATTTTTTATATTCTTGACACCGTTCTGAGTTGGAAACGTAATTGACTTGTCGCATAGATTGGTGTTTATTTCATACGATTCATTATTTTCATAATTTTCATTTGCATGTTAGCAGATTTCATGTACCTCATACAACATACTGGAGAATTGTAACATGTAGGATTCCTCGAAATGTAAGAAAGCGTGGCGCTATAATATTAGTGCGAGTTTTAGACGAAGAAGCTTATTAGGAAAATAAGAATACGAAAGTGTCCGTATCTATATATAACGTACCTATTTGCAAACCTTCATTACTATTCCGCCGCCCGGACAACACATTAGTCTATAATCCCGTAATCTTTATTAAGCGCTCGTCTTTCTACCGAACGTTCGTTAAGCCGTGCCTTTGTTTTTGATCTATACGTATAGATAATTTAATTCGCAAAGTATCATTGCGTGGACTTTATGCGCATCGGTATAAGGTCGATATTGGTGCGCGGCGAACAGCGTCGTGGGAGACTACTATAATAATAAGGAGGTCCCTTGCGTTAGTTGAATTCTTCCCGGGCGTGCGAGGGGAAGGTGTATATGCATAAATACGTAAAGCGGTCACGTTCGGACGGTCCCGCGTTTAACTTGTATCGTCTGCGGATCGGAGTCGCTTGCGACGGGAGAGGGCGCTCGAGCCAGTTGATGAACAATAAATACACAAGTCCTTCATTATGTTTAGTGCTTGGCGTCTAGTGATTTTAGGAGCTGACTGCTAAACCGCTGCTCGTGGGTTCGATTTAAATGCAGTACAGATATTTGTGTGATGCGCACGTTTGTTTGTTCTGTATCTGAATGTAATGAAATATCTATTTAAGTATGTGTACATATGTATATCGGCTGTGCGGTTACCATAACACAGGCGTTCAATTGACTAATTTGGAATCAGACAGCCGTGTGTGTAATTGTCCCCAATTATTATTATTATCAATTTTATTTATTAATACGCGTTAGCATATAGAAAATAACGTGCAAGATAATATACTATTTTACCAGTATTCATTAATTCTTTAAGCAACAGTTTTCAGTTATAAGATACATGATTATAGATATGGAGTCTTAAATTTGAATGGTTTTGAAAAGCATTTGCCTATGATAAGAAAATAGAAAAGAGAATTAAACATTTTTCTAATGTAGGTAAATTATAACAAATTTTATGATAGCTGCCGAGCGTATAAATAGTAGATTTCATGAATATTAATATCAAGGTACAAAGATTGTTTCCTTACATCACGACACTTTAGTTAACTTCTTCAGTATACAGTGGGCGGCGCGCCAATAGGCGGAACGAGTGGTGATGTTCCGCCCGCTGTAACATCATTAATAGACAGTAAATTTAACATTTTCTTAAATTTATTCTCGTTCTATATTAAATCATACCAAACTGTTGTAACAATTTCATAGACGTGGATATTTTAAGTGTAGTAATCGAAGTTCTATGACACATTGTCCATTGCAATATGTCTGTTTATAAATATACACAAAAAAGTAATGCAAAATTTTGTGATACGCGTATACAAAGTAGTTATGTCGATGGGTAACTGGTATTTCGTTACAGCTACTGCATCATAATATTATATAGAACGTATATTGTAGTTGTTGAATGTTAAAACAAAATGCTATTGCCAGTTCAAGTGCACTCGCCCGAGTAAACAGTGCTGGAAGCAACGCTCATGTCAAGTCGCCTTTATTTTCTATTTCCAAGACGGCCGAGAAACACCGCGGCTAATCGTCTGCCTGCCGCCCGCCCGTCGTTAGTTACGTTCACATATCGATAGTTTATCACTCGATATTTACTTATTACTAGCTTTCCATTATTGCTTGCTTTCCGTTATTGGCTCTAAGTTAGATTAACATGATATATTTGTATTATTTTAAGAGTTGTGGATTTTGTAAATAAATAAAATAAAGTTGCTAGCTAGAAGTAATGTTTTATTATAACTATGAGTCTACGGTAAAGACACGACAAATACTTCAATTTTCATATATTTTTATAGCGTGTTTCACTACAAATGAAAACGTTACCTGTCTAAGCAAATATAATCTTTCATTGATTTGAAATGCATAATTTAAACACCAGCTATCAAATAAAATGTATGTAGAAATGGAAAATAGCTTAGATGGTTTTCATATGCAATGATTTTTACATTATGCCTTATACTTGGGATAAATTCATAACATTTAGAAATAAAACCATTTGCTATAATTCATATTTCATTGAAGCAAAAAAATAAACATGTACATGTTTCAAAGGATTAAGTTTCAGATATAGCAGTAATATTAATGTTGCGATTATATAAATATTTTTGTGATTCTATCGATATGCTATCATTGATCTCATTCCCATCCCTAGCTGTCTTGATGTGTCCGGAAAGTAACGTGTTCTTTTAGTGGTTTGTCCTATGCTCTGCTACCTGCGCTTCCTCGCTTGAGATCAGTTTACTTAGGCACACATTGTTACTTTTTAGCTTTTATACTTATACTATACATTTGCTACACATACGAAAATTCCTTACACGGCTAATTAAGGATCTAAAACACTTTTGAGATTTTACATTTTTGATAGACTGTTGTATATAAAGCACTCTGGTATATAACTAAGTCATTATTTATCAAGCACAAGGGTTCTTTTTGACAATCAGTGTAATGATTATACTTAGAAATTTGTTAAGTAATATTATACATATATTGTAGAGAAGATACTGTCGAGGTGAATATTTGCTTGGATATAGGTATATTGTACGAGGGTATTATATCTTTAGGCACGTGTGTGCGTTTTAGATTAGACATTGCGGGCCTCCGTCGGCGACGGGTACTGGGGAAACTGACAAACTGGGAAAGATTAAAAGTTTGCTTCATTTCGCGATAATAATGATGAAATCTAAGCTCAGTTTGTATGATCTTATTACAGTCTAATTTTTGTTTGGTCGAGTTATCGCTGCTTGGGACTTCGAATCGTATCATTTTATGTTCCTTTCACGTAAACAAAATACTGCTTATTGTAAATAATGAGAAAATGCTTTACTACACACTTGTATGCCTGTATACGTATATTGTAAGAGTCAACTATGTATGTTTTATGCGCATTTACCTATGTATGACGCAAAGTAAATAATTGATGAACCATTTAATGCTAGTATCTTTCGATATGAAAGCGATGAATTCATATTTGCAAAGCAATTGAAAATGTCATGTAACTTTAAAATTTACAGTACAATTTATTACAGTATTGCACTATAATGTCTTTGATACCTTGAGTATATCTCACAAACTTGCGTTTACTTTAACGTAACCAATATTTCATCCTGAAAACACAGCGCACAGTTCTGCCACTTAAATTCGTACGATACCACGTTGCAACACCACTACATATTTGGAGATGCTTTTGGATAATATACCGATTTATACATTGTCGGAAGCGTTTGTGCGAGTAGCTCCTCCACCTGGTGCCAGATGTACTAAACATTCATTTGTCAGACTCGAGTAAGTTAAAAAGGATTGCTAATATCTTAGATGGGCTTTGTAGCGAATGTTTACGATTGTGGAACGGAGAGCCGAGCGGGAGATTTGTGTGTCTTGCAGGAGTTCGTAGGCAGTGAGCTCGAACTTTATAACAACTGCCGTGTTTCATATTGTCAGAATAAATATTGTTGCGACATAAAAACCTGCATCTGCAAGGAACGTGAGGTTGTTATGGAATTTAATCGGATTCATTTAATTTTTATGAGGCTTTAAACAATCTCCCGCTCAGAAGTTCGCCTCATCAATTACTAGAATCGCATCACTTTAACTGTATAAGTATATGCAGTGTTGTGATACATTTGATGTTGGGATGTTGACACAAATATATTCGTCCTAATTTAGGTTAGATAGCAGTGATAGCATAGTGGTTTGAAATTCAGTCTCCCACTCCGGGGGGTCTGGGTTCGATCCTGACGCACGCACGCACCTCTTATTTATTACGTGCATTCTATAAGTAAAATTTAAATATCACTCGCTATAACGGTGAAGAGAAACATCGTGAGGAAACCTGCACACCTTAGAGATGTTATAAATTGTATAATATTTTCTGAGGTGTGTGAAGTCTACAGATCCGCACTTGGCTAGCGTGGTAGACTGTGGCCTGAATCTCTCTTACTATGAGAGGAGACCCGGTCCAGCGGTGGACCAACAAAAGGGTTGTACATAATAATAATTTGTAATAAATTAAAAGCAGTTTGACTGCCTCGTTGGTCTTGGGTCCTGGGTTCAAATCCCGGGTTGGGTACTGTTGGATTTTTCTAATTTAGAATTTCTAGTAGTGACTCAGAGTCT
>DWDX01004699.1:0-11348 GCA_018245675.1 Agara michaeli | reverse complement strand
CATACTCCTCCGTCCGCGCAATTTTCGTAAAAAGGGATCCAAAGTTTTTGCTTCACGTATTAATATATAGATTATACCCTCGTCTTCTTACATGTTGAAACCTTTTAAGGCAGTAGTAAAACATGTTGGTTAATTGCGGATTGGCATAGTTAATAGGCTTGACATTTTATGGAGATACCACAATTCAAAACTAATGCTTACTGTTAAGAATTTAAAAATTATTTTATCATTTCGAACATGTTGTTATTCTACGAAATACAGGAACCGCCCGAAATCACAGAACACTGTTATTATCTTTGTACAAAGAACATTTATTGTATAAAACTAAGAATTATTAGTAGCTTCGCTTGATTTTATGTATACTTATAGTCCCCGAAGTCCCCGTTAGGTAACAGTGACAACACAGCCCTGCTCTCGCAGCGAGGAAGCAATATTGCAATCTTTGCTTCTTTCAAACACAATGACCCCGACGCAACTTGATGGCGACATAGCGGTGAATTACTTCCCTGTTTTTATGCTACTGTTTACTTAAGAAAGTAATCAGAACTACCAACTGTTTCTGTAAATAAATTATAATCACTAAAGTTAGTTTCACTAGCTAATCATAATTGTCAATTGCTAATTGTTACAAGGTAATTGTCCTAGTTAACAATCGATAGTTGGATATGGGTTGATGTTAGATAATTATAATTCTCAGTTAATTGGTTTGATATTGTTCGAGAGTAAATCTACTATGATTTAATCATTTTCCGCTTATAAGGAACCGATTTCACAATGTCTATAATATCGACTGTGTTGCTAACAATGCTGCGGTTAAAGTATCCGCGGGCGGGTACCTCGCACAGAATGCGGTGGGCGGAGAACACATCAAGCGTTGTAGGTGTGATGTTCTTTATCTGTGAGACTATACATTTTGGTGATAATCTATACCGCACATGAACTTTACTGATCCAGTCGACCAGTCCAGTCACTATTTTTAATTTATTACTAAGTAGGTACAAGCACCGTGTGTTGTGCAGAGACTGTAAATAAATTATAAAATAGCTAGATAAACCTTCCTAAATAGTTGATCACGGTCTCATTACTAAGTCTGTTACTAAATAAGTAACTGCTATAATTTTATACTTACGGGCACAATGATGTCTGCTGAGAAAGATACACTGTTATTCGGCATAATGTTCTACATTTTAACTAAAAATAAGGGTAACAGAATGATCTTTGCACTTCAGAGTAAGTGAATATACACGCGCCTGAGATTTCGTGTCTGGTTGACCTAGGATACATTTATTATAATAACGGATACTTACGTTCCGTGGTAATCATGTCTAAAATCTTATGTCAGATGGTAACAAACAAAATAAACATTGGACATCTGTTCTAAGTTGCTCTAGTGATAGGAAATACTTTACTACAAAGTCATTGTAGTATTTTGCAGCGTACTCGAGTGTCCGGCGGGAGTGCGCGCAGCCCTGTGCGGTCCCCATTCACTATCCATCCCTTATTGTCCCTTTATCCGCCTGTCAGTGCGGCCCAAACATGCATTATCTATGCCCAGATGAAAAAATCAATGTTTACCTTTATACTCGAGCACATATTTTTATACAAAGTGTGGTTTTATAACGAGAAGCGTTTACAGAATAACGCCTGCACACAAAGGCATAATGTGGCCTCGAATCAAAGGAGTCGTGATAAATGGAACACTTTGAATTGCACACCCAACGAAGACCACCAAAGCAAGAAAGCTATATACTACTTAGTTCTATAATTAAAAATTTATGAAAGTTTAATTGTGAAAAGTATAAGCAGGGATAAAATAATATGAATTATTTTCCCACTTTAAATACATAATCGTATACGAAGTTTAAAAAAAAAGAAAATGAACACGAAACTATTAATATTGGAATGTTCGTTAATTATAAGTCAAAAATAAATTGACCGTCAAAAACGGGAACAGTGCATATTGGTGTGAAGGCCGAAGAAATTTTGGCACACGTTACGCTGTTTGCCATCGAGCTCCGATACTGAGATTTGTTAAATGTAAATTATATTACGACTAAAAACTCGATTTGTCACGAGTACTATCTTAGACGTATGGTCATTAGATCTGATGAATTGTTATAATTTGGGTAGATATAAATAAAGCAGCTCGTGGATACGTAATGATGTTGTATTCGTAACGTCGGACTTCAAACTCTCTGGGTGGTCGGTCAGTCATTCACATAAGTCTATTGTGGCGTGGATTGGAGTAAACAGACGACACGGTGCCTTAGATTAGCCGTTCACCAACCGGACACTTCCGCGCGGATGTTACTGCAACAATAATTAAAAGTTGTGAAGAAAATATAAATGGCCATTGAATGAATGAGTTTTACTATACTGTCGAAAATACTATTATAGATTCGATCTAAAAACGAAGTCTTTACAACTTATGCTTACATCAAAACCATCAATAGAAAATATAAGGTACTTAATAAAAACTGTACTTTAAAAAAAACATATTTTGTACATAGAATGTCTTAATGTATATTTTGTAGTTAGTAGTATAGTTTGTTAGACACTATGTAAATCTTAAGAATGCGAAATCTTCAAAATAAAGAATGCTTTAATAATTCGAATTAATGATCTCATTGACATCAGGAGCACACGTGGCGCTTTGTTCCTCAAGCAATCCTCGCAAAAAACAAAAAGGGGAAATAAACAGTGTTGAAATCGTCACTTCATAAAGTATAACTGTCCGGTCCAGTCGTGGGAACCCAGGCTCCAGTACATTCGCATCCGGAACGTACCTGCTTTGAGACATTTTTTGCAGTCGTAAAACACTTGTAGTTCTAAATAGCGATCTATTGAAGTATTGTTTAAAGTACGCCTTTTGATCTGCTTCGAGATGGTGAAGAATAGATGAGAGATTATTCATCCCATATATAACAGAGTTTGAGAACTGCTAAATGGTTATTTATGAAATATACCTACACTACATATAACATGATTTATTAAAGACGCTAAAGTTATAAAATAATAAGCGTACCTTTATCTATATTGAACAATATTAAGCATATTATCTAACAAAATAGCATAACGTCATTTCAAATAAATAATAGTTTAAAGACAGCTATAACAAACTGTAATATGAAGTAAAATGTGTAACAAAAGTTTTAAGACAAAGTTACCTTGCAAACCCTCCGATCTACTACTGACTGCAGACTTGTATAAAGAAAACTTTAAATGAAGAAACTTCCGCTCCGCTCAAAGCTGCGAGCACAATCAATTTCACGCTCTTACACCGTTGCATAAAACCTAATTTAAACGGCCAATCCACATAAAGGTAGCTGCGTCAATAGTTGAAATTCACTAAAGTCATTCAATCCCGCAGCGGTTGTGTAAAATAACAAATTATGTGAATGAACACCTCCAGAAAATAAACCTTAATGGAACTGCGCGTTCTATCACCGACTCTATTTTATAGAATAAACTAGTTTCGTCATTATATACGGAAATAATTTTATTGTTGTAACATACCCAATAAATAATGCCATTTAACTACAAAGGGTACATTTATCCTAGTGTAAACGATAATCACTATCAATACATAGTATAAAACAAAGTCGCTCTCCGCTGTCTGTCCCTATGTACGAGTATGCTTAGATCTTTAAAACTACGAAGGGAATTTTGATGCCGTTTTTTTTAATAGATACAGTGATTCATGAGGAAGGTATGTATAATAATATATGTAGTGATACGTCGAGGTGAACTAAACACACATTTTACAAAATTCTACCTCCAAAGGGAATTGCGGGGGCTGGGGCGGGACGAGGTCGCGGACAAAACCTAGTAATTCATAAGTATGATCATTGCACTGTACATTCGCTATACCGTAGAGTCGCGACAGAATAGTTTTTTTGGTTTTATCCTTCTACAACTATGTATACAACTATGTATATATGAACTTTACAGTTTTCTGTAAAGTTAACAGAGGCTTTCACAATATTAGATATTTTTTTAATACACATTTATATTTTTTGCCATGATATATGTACATATATTTTTTAAGGTATACCTACATATATATATGGCAATATTTATTTTTTTACTTATTTAACGTACAGAACATTCTGGATATTATCATTAACATGTTTACATAAAATAAGTAGCAAAGCGAGATTTAATCAATATTATTGTTTAATAGATAGGTACTAATAACGCGATACTTAATGTTATCGAACAATACCAATAGATAGACATTAAATCATTGCTATCAATATTGGCTATTATCTTTAAATATTGTAAAAGTACTTCAGTATATAGATATTATCTGTTTTTCTTATCGGGCTAATCACACGACTCCTTGCAAAGGTTTTGATTATACAAAGATACCACATCAATTACAGCTATACGAGCTAAGGTGTCAGCAATAATAATTATCTTCTAGATCCTTGGTATGGATTTCAACCACTGTTTAGCGACAGAAAAGCTGTTTTAGCCGTAGTTCAAGTATCCATTTTGCTTAGCTTCTATTTCCAGTTAAAAGCTAACGGAAATTTCCTAATGTGATTTTATTTTGGCATTATTCTATAAAAAATACTAAAAGCAGGTTATGTACACGTTAGCTTAGCAACTAAATTACAGTACTTATACACATTGAAATCTCTACAGTGGATTCTTTTCATGGCCTAGGCATCGAATAAGGCAGGAATTTGATATTTCACCCCTAAAAAGGTTAAATAGAAGCTTTGTTTGAAAATCGGCCTTTCTTGAAGCTAGTGCAATAAAAATTATCAAGTATTTTACCGGTTAAAATTAAAGTGAAGGGTTTACAAAATTGGTGATTTTACGTGTTTGAAATTTGTTAAGCTTCCGCGCTTGCAAATCCACGAACAACACCTATATACTGCCTATAGCATGGAGTTTTTATTATAACTACCAAAGCGAACATAACCTATATAACGAAAAGTTATATAAGCTCAATTCCAAAAACTTACCACTTTCATGATTGGTACGTAGGAACTAAACTTAAAACATATATCCAAGACAGCTCAGCAAACTTCTCAAATCTTTTAGCTGAATGGCTTTTGTTAGCTACGGCGACACACTGTCTACCGTAAAGAATGGTTCAAATAATGGCTACGCATAATGTCGCCCTCGATTTTGCCATTACAAATCCGTTTAGACGAGGTGCCCTGACGTGGGTCGTCTTTCCGGTGGCAATAAAGGAGCCAATTATAAGAATTACTTACGCGAACGTCGCCTCTTCAAAGCTTCAGCTTCCGAACTTCAAGGAACGACTTCAATAGAATAAAGGATTAATATAAATCGTCATTCAAAATATTAATCGAGTTTCAAAAAATCATGCATTTCAATTATTTAATCGGTGTACTATGAAGATATTCATTTCGTTAATTAAATTCGGATATAGTAATAACAGAACAAACGGTGAGGGAAATAAAAAATACAATGTTTTTAAACTTGAATTTAGAATATGGTTCACTTATATAACTATTCTACCGATTGTATACTTTCGATAACTAGCAAAGTTATTTGTAACTTATTCTAAAAACTTTCAGTCTTCGAATATAGAACGTATGTTTTTGTCACGGGACCGGAACCCCTGCCTTAAGATAAGGTGCGTTAGGGTAAACTAAGAAGTTTACCCTAACGCACCGTTTAATATGGTATTTTGTACTTTATTTGTATGTAAGTGTTTCGTATTACATCCAAATATCAGATAGAAAAACTATGTTCAAAAGGTAATAATACTGCACAATACGACACTTACAATAAAATTCTAAATTTGCAATTATAAAGTGACATAATACTCAGATCAATAAAAATTAGACACTGGAGTAGTTATTACCTTACAATTTACCTTTGCCAATTTTTGTTTAAAAGCTGCACTGGCAGGTGTGTTACGATCTGGCATAACAATCATAATACATATTTATTATGTAAAACTAATCTTTTATGCATTTATCGAGTAAAATTTTCCTTTCATAGGCGAAGCTATTTGACTAATATACGATCAATTATGCTCTAAAAAGCCTTCATAGATCGTCATTAGGGCGAGATAGGATGTCGGAACACACTCACCCAAGCTTTTAAGACTCGAAGCTAATAATGTAAGATAAGGTGGCTATAATATTTAATAAGATAATGCAATAATTACTATATTTTCTTTTGTTATAATTACCAGATTTAAAACTAAATAGAGTAGCAAAGAAGTAGACACAAACCACGAGTGGCCGCTACCGGCCAATAGTATCCGCAACAAGTTTTAAACAGGACTGTAACAATAGGTTAATTACTCAGTATTACATACTACTATAAGTACAGTTAGAAACCTGCATTCAACATGAAATAGTATACCAAGTATATCTCGGACAGATCACAGATGCGTCAATATACGCAGTACTCCAGCCTCCAATGCGTTTAAAATGGAAACAAATGCGTTTAAAATGGAAACACGTGTGTATAGCTATATAACCTAGTATAACTATCGTAAATTAAAAACTAATTTAATAAAAAAAAAAATATATACAATACTTTTAATATCATATTAAGAAACATTGTTCATGGTTGACATAAAAAAATGAACAGCGATGCTGAAAAGAAATGGTATTTTATTAAGTTATTCAAAAGCAACCAAAGTAACAATTCTGTTACAACTGAACACTTATTTGTAGCCTAAATAAAGTTTCATTCAACGTTACACATTGGAATAAAACATTTTTAAAATAAAGAATGTTCCTTAAACCAGACTAGATAACCAAGTCCTGGAAATATACCTACAAGGCAACTATGACTAATAGATCGATTACTCGTGAAAATACCAGGCACATGCATACTTTGTCATATACACTGATAATCCTATTATCATAGGCGACAAGATAGCACGCATGCATTGAACATAAATCAAAGTACATAAAATAGTAGGTATCTACGTTTTCCAATGATTACGCGAATTTCCTATTATCTTAGTATATAATAAATGTAGGACAATGAGATCATAATAAAATTGTTGAATGCCAATTACAAATGAAATTAACATATTTAGTAATCCAAAATTCTTAAAGTGCCACATCCAACTAAGTAGCTCACAACTCTGGATTATGAAACTAGCCCTCATCATTGAGTCATCAGCTCACTGAGGTTGGGCGAGTTTTGATAAGGATAATTAATCTTGTCCCAACGAACCAAATGACCATTAGTTGGGTGCTGATTCACGCACCTACCCGGTGGTCGAACCACGAGTATAAAAGACCCTGCCTGAATGGTACTTGTGCCTAAACTGTTTACGATATTCTCGTACTGCGGTTTTAAGCAACATTTATAAAAACTTGCTTCCAAATTGACTTGTAACAGCTGCCACTTATTGCAATTAATTTACAACTTTGCAAGAGTCAGTGAGCAATAAATTGCCTGTGGCTATGTGTTCGGGATATTTATAATCTGTGGTTCATTAATCCACGTTTGACAGCTCTTTCACAACAATCAGCGGGGAGCAATTACTATGGCGCGCGGACGGAAATGCGCCAACGTTGACGTCTCAATTTCAACTTCCGGTCTTCAATTTTTCAACTTTTCAAGTATTACGTACTCATTCAGCCATGCAGTATGAAGTCAATTTATTCACATCTTGAAACTATACTGTTTAATGTTTTCAAGAAGTTTCTAAGAAGTTTCATTTTTTCCCGTAGTTCAACTCTTAAGTTTTTTTATAAACTGATCAAATAGATAAATCAATTGATTAACTTTTAGTAATTGCACAGCTGCATAGATTTTAGACTTAAGTTCAGCGATCTTCACTTACACAGAACGGTACACAGAACTGATTTCACATTATGATAATAATTTAATGCAGCTTTTCATCCTAGACCATTATGTAATTACTATCTACAGAAACAAAAAAAAATACTAAAATGTTAAATTCTGCCTTCTCATACTATAAAAAATGAGAAAAGGACCTTAAAAGCCTCGTTTACAAAATACTAAACTAGCAGTAGATAAATTGTTCAGTTTTGCAATACTTTTTCTTAGCTTTTAGTCTTAAGGTAAATATTTTATTTTGTTAAGCGAAGTATAAAACAAAAAGCGGAAAACTTTTTCGATTTCCAGCAATCGACAAAGGACGAAGCGGAACTCTAAGTGAAATGGACAAGCGACTCGTAATAAACAAGCGCTCGGTTCGTATCGATTATTTGATTTAGCCTCCCCTGCAGATAACGACATAGGTAACCTCCGCTAAACACCGTCAACTACGTTTCTGGTAAGTCTGTGTTTAGAAATCCAAATACACTTTCGTTACGATATCAAATATAGATAGGTATACTCGTATACCTACAAATTAGAACTTACATATCACAGATAATATGTATACCCCCTGAAATGTCAGTGGAAAAATAGCACCGTTGAACAGTTTTATTTCATATAGATAAGTTAAATAATAAACATTTAGGACCTTCTATTAATTACAAACAAATCTTCATAAAAAAAATTGTTTTGAAGTGCCAAAAAAAGATTAAGTACACTTCATCAGGATTACTGAATACTCAAAGAACTAATAAATTGTTACTATAAAAATGCTAGTCAATTAAACAATAAGACCGAATGCAACCGATAAAAAGTCCAATAAAATATAGTGTGGCATTAATAAAGATATATGGCGAACAGTAGGAGTTTCCTTTGATTGGGCTGCGATTTATTGTGCGGAAATGCCGTTAGTCGGTAATATTTCCGCCCCGCACTTTGTTCGTTTTCCCTTTTTTACACAAAAAGGGCGTGTGACGTCTTAATCGAGTTAGTTGTTCGAGCAGCTTTCTCAGATATGACACAGACTATGTCAATACGTATCATTGCTCCGAAAAACAAGCAGTCTACAAACTTTAGTACGATATTTTACGTTATACTGTTGTTATCGAAACACAAACGGAGAATGTGATTGGTGCGACTGATATTATTTTAAGATATCCATTTATTATTATTAAAATAGTTTTATAATTTGATGGGAAATTTGATAATTTAGGTCTCTCTTTTTAAGAAAATCTTTAGGTTAATTTTCCATTCACATTTGAATCTTTAAAAGCACCTTTGATTTTTTTTACTTAAAATTTGTAACCTGGATTACATTAAAACCGTGCAGTCTACACACATAAATACCTAATAAATACAGAGCAATTTTTACATGCAATTGCGAAAATTTCGACATTGTAAAGGTTGTGATAATTTATAATATAATGAGTAAAGAAAATTGGTGAGAGAAGCATCACATCGATAAGACAAATGATCGCGGCGCTCGCCCTGCGGAATCGACGCATAACCCCAAAATGCTCGCATCCGCTGCCAATGATATATGCGAGGGTATTTCCTGACACCGGCCAGTAGCTACTTGATTTAGCGGAAAGTCAGATAAAACCTAATGCGAACAACAAAAAATATATCACAATACCAGCGCCATAAATATGACGGCCTGTCGTAAACCTTTATGTCTGTGCGTCGCTGTTGGCACGAGAAAAATGGAGCTTGCGATACAAATAGAAAAACTAAAACATTTTTCTGCGATCCACGTAACCTAACGGCATTTTTGTGCCGCGCTCATATTGTTCAGGTGCTAAGCGCATAAAATATGCTTGGCGCTGGAATATATGAAAAATGAACGTGAAAATTGATATTGAGCAAGGAAGATACACATATACGACTTTGTTTGAAAACGTTAAAAGCTTTTTAAAACACGAATTGTACCTATAAAAACATAATATTTTTAAATTCAATACCCTAAATTTTACACAGTAATTAGATACAATTCCTGACACGTGACATCAGGCAATTACAAAAATGAAATTCATCGGGCGCACCAGGAACTCGGCTATTAATATTCGTTAGGTATACAATATAACGTGTTTATTAGAGCAGCGCCTATAAATCCGACGGGGTAAAATCAGGGTTGCTACATACAAAAACACAATGATGGAGTCAATAAAAATTCTTAAAAGTCAATTCCTTAATAAATTCAGTTTTGTAATCTTAGCCTATTAAAATAAATATAACCAATTACTTCAAATAATCGCTTTTTATACTAATTACAAAATGTACAAAAATTAGCTACTTAACTTCTACATAATAACAACAAATTGGACGAATGCTCTGCTAACCAATCAATTAAACCAACACTTTCTAAAAAATGTTATCGGTACGTGTTTGGTACAGCGTATGTAATTAAATGTCAACTGGCATCCCTTTCCGGAGGGCGGTGGCGGGTTAGCCGCAGAATGGCTTCAACGCGTGCCGAGTAAGCTCTTACAACGTTCTTCAAACCTACAACAGCGCTCCACGACTTTGATTTACTCGCCGGATTACGACAGCATGTGCTACACGCGTCTAATAGTCTGTTAATATGCTTGTTTAAATTAGCACTTGCAATTAATATGCTCAGAAATTTTACTATACAGCAAAATTAAGACAAAACTGGTGTTTTGTTGGCGATATTCAGTCCAGGCTGTGTATAAGTACACTCGTCATGACAATACCTCAACATTTTATATTATAACTACATATCAAGGTAAAGTATTTGAAGGGGAATATTACATTTTTGCTTAAATAAAACTAATATAATGCAAAATGTTATTACTACTAGTTAGTACTAGACCTTGCAATGATTTTGTCTAATTATTATTTGTATTTCATTAAAACTCAGCGCCCAAAAAGCTTTTTCCTTAAAATTACAGGTTTTTTGAGAGTTACATATACAGCGAGTTGTAGAATTAATTTAAGGAATGGAAAGTATCATTTTGGATAATTTGACTCTTTTATATTGGTATAAAAACATTGTTATAGCATAGATAATAAAACTAAACAATAATTCGATAGTGTAGAGTCAGTGACTCTGCATTATCATGATCATAGCAAAACATAAGTTAGCAATCAGTCAGAAAGCTCAAAGTGCATCCCCCAAGTAAAGTGAGTTATGGAGTGGTGCATTATAACTATTATGAGGTGTCATTGCGTTATCGCGTTTCGAGTCGATTGCGCGCTGACCGGCAGATACGCGGCGCTCGTCCATCATAACTCATAACTTTACGCTTACGACGACAATATTGTGTTCTTACCACATCGCATATCTGTCTATTCACGTATACTATCAACTGATGCGAAACTGCTGTATATTTAGTTATATATAGTTAGATCTGGATGATTGTAATGTCATCGGCTGGCTGTATACCGTAATATTATAATTATTATATAAAGGACAACGATTAAACGCGTGTACTATAACGTACACTGGAGTGTCCAAAAAGATATTGTTTATGGCAAGAATAGTTTACAATCAATACTAAGAAATACATATTTATTTAAAATTCAGG
>DWDX01004698.1:0-11351 GCA_018245675.1 Agara michaeli | reverse complement strand
GGGAGGTCCTGGGTTCAAATCCCGGGTTGGGTACTGCTGGATTTTTCTAATTTAGAATTTCCAGTAGTGACTCAGAGGCTGGATGTGTGCCCGGTGCATGGCAATAGGCTCACCACCTATTCCATTGTGGGAATTAAACGTAACTGGTGAATTGTGGGGGTGTACTACACTCCTCTGCCTACCCCTTAGGGGATTGCAGGCGTGGTGTTACGTTATGTTTGAATATCATTCGTAATTCAAAACATCGACAAACGTTTACTGGTGCGCAATAGTAGAGTACCCTTGATATGGTGCTTAAACAAGTTTCGTCGCTTGTAAATAAGCGAGTCGACGTATAAAGTTCGACGCAACGTGTAGCCAGATTAGAACTTAGAATGTGAACTAATCTGGAACTGGTTCATAGTTTTTCGTCGGGCAATACACGAACCGGGCTCGGTGTTAATATGGATTGTGAACGGATATCCAACATTGCAGGCAATATGTTGCGTACGTAAATATACGACACGTATGCTGATGGAATGTATTTCATTATTTTTAGGTATTGGTAGAGCAAAAAAATCATGGTCATGTTAAACATTGAAAAATTGTGCGATTTCAAAACAACTGCGATTTTTGAGTGCCTAAGGTTAAGGTTAAGGTTAAGGCTAATATGTACAGAAAATACGGTTTTGAAATTTTTAAATTTGTTAAACGGCTATACGAATTTTGATGGGAATTCCACTTGAAGGAAGAGGGAATTACAGGGCTAGGTATTCTTTTAAATATAAATATAGCATCTGAGAATCTAAAAAGTTAAAACTTGGTCCTCTTTAACATCGGTAGTTCACAGAATCTACCACATTGTCAATGGCCAGGAATACCGTCGAATGCAATTCGCATTTAACTCCCTAAATACTGGTAACTTTATGTTTCATGTTTATTAACACTGTGAAATTATTGACAACTGTTAATTAGTGTATCTTGAAATTATGTGACTCTAAAGATTCGAAATGACTGTAAAATGATTTTCTCATATTACACAATACCCGTGTCTAAAAGATAGACAAAAAAGTGTATAATTCAGTCAAAAAAGTAACACGCTAAGTTACGGCACGCGAATTTCTATAAGAAGCTAATAATATGCCCACGGTGCTAAATATACCTATAACTACAAATGAAATAGATAAATAAAACTAGCAATACATTTAGGGTACTTGGTGGGTTGAAAAAATATTTGTACAGTGCAAAGGAATTTTACCATGTAACGTTAGTAAATAAAGATATTTGAGCAATGATTATTTCATATTAACGTCCCCTTTAACATGTCACGCGCGAACAGAAGGCAAATAAATACCTTATGCTGAAGCTACGCAAGTACATTACGTCCTGCATTGGCTATGAGCAAAATTTTAACAGTACTTGCTGTCGAAGTTCGGTACTGTACTCAAGGACCTCTGCAACCATCAAATCTCTGAATCGGATTATACAAGCGATTCGACACACTTGAGCAGAGAGATAAAATGGGTCGCGCTGGAAACCGGTGACCGTAGCAAATCAACACGAAAGTTAAAATATCGTTCTTCGTCACGAGATTTTACGATGTGAATAATTGATAATATTAAAACTCGTATTATCTGTCTTTATATATTTATTTGCAGCATTCTATGCGTGACGTCATGCATTTTTTTCTTTTTAAATCAAATTTTCTTCTGTAAGTCTGCGAACGCAATCCTAAATACTAAATATTTTGTTGCTATCTAACATAATTTTAATACACTCTCGCTGCTTCTTCAAAATTGTAATCTTTTATTTGTGAATATTACAGTCCATGTAGTAATGATATGTTCGCCGGACAACTACTTACAGGAAATCAGAAAAAAAAATCTCTTTCATAAATATAGATGAAGTCTGTGTAAGAGACGTCGCGATGTACAAACGTTTTTTTTTCATTTGAGATTTCGAGAGATCATGTTGTATTAACATGGTAGCGAGCAACGTTGGCGTGAACAAGTCGTATAAGGGTGACTCTTTGTGGACCTCATTTCTAAGACGTAGAAGTTTTAAGATCCACAATTGCAATGATCAGCATTTTAAACCATTTTGTAAATCCTCGTAAAACACGAACAGATAATTCGTTGGACGCTGATTCTGTTTTCATTCGGTTTTCCTTAAAGGCCGATAACATACAGATACATATCATACCCGTACTGCTCACGGACTTTGGTGTATTTGTGTCCATACAATGTAAAGGACTTCCTCATTACAATGTACAATACTAATGGAGGTGAAGTAAAGATAAATCACATGTCAAGCGTCTTTTACAATGGCAGAGTAAAAAATAATATTTGTAACATAACACTTAATAATGTAAGTACGGAAAAAATATATGAAAAGCAAAAGAATTGTTAAGAATCACGGCCCGTTATCGCGGTATAGTGTATCACGCCATGGCCCGGTACATTCAACCGTAAAACGGTTAAGAATTTTCCGGGCTTCAAACCATTATCATTCCACGCGTGCCACGAAATTCTTATCGGAATTGCGGGAGTTTCAGACCATCCAATTCGTGCCACACTTTGAAACGATAGGTGTTGTTTAATTATACTGGTCTATATAATACATTGATAAACCTCATACCACACTGGGTAAACGCAGCTGGATAGACTTCACATATCTTAGACGTTATGAAGAACTCAGAGGTAGGCAGGTTATATTTGCGATGTCCTCCTTGATCATTACAGCAGTGAATTAATTTTAAAAACGCAAATATTTCTGTAAATCAGATGTACCAGGATGCAAACCCCAAAAGGAAGGCTTCAAGGTAAGCCACTAACGTATCTCTCACTAAAGCTACATATACGGTGCTTGTTTCATGTATATGTTTCATATCCTATTTTATGTGGTTTGCATATACTCAAAATATATCTAACCATACCAAAGTGCGCTCCTCGGTCTAACCATACCACTAGGATGGTTAAGGATTCCAACGATAGCAACTAAATAGGTAAAGAGTTGGCGAATAAAACTAACAAGTATAGAGTTGGCAGATTAAATCATATGCCATTATATTCTAACGTAAGCCATTAACCTCGTTACTTAACTTTTATGCCAAGGTAAATATATACATATTTAGGAGGCGCCCGATAGAGTTGATAAATTTCATGTCAGATTATAGTTCAGTATTGGTTTTGGTCCTTGAACGTAACTATCATTATTTTTAATCCCACCCAGAACCAACACTTATGGGATGAGTAATATTTTGTTTTAATTTATTTAATTGATTTAGTGAGACCGGAAAAATGCATCAACCAAAGTTACATGTCATATTTTGTTTGTCATCTATTTGATTATCATAACACAGGCACTCAACTCGATAATTTGGAATCAGCTAGCCGCATGTGGAATTGTCTCAATTATTGTTATTACTGTTTATTCATATAGAATAAATACAAATCGGTAGCAATACGTTTACTTTAAATATGTAGTATCTACAGAGAGATCTTAACAGTGCGCCACCAGGGATTTCCTATCACTTTCCTATAGTTTACAAATTTAACGTGAACATAAATCTACACATAATCGTTTTCTATACACGAAGATAACAGAACAATGTATCTGTTAAATGTGTTACATTTTGTATAAATTCGTACATGTAAAGCATTTGAGTCACACATTAAGAACTTAATACGCCGTACCATAAAATTAGAAATTGTATTAAAACATTCTCATAATCGTTTCTTCAACGGGAACGGTAAGCGAGGTTATTACCTGATGTTATTAAGCCGTCACGTTCGCTACAACAAATGTTTGCATAAATTACGAGTAGCTATGAAATCCGAGTATAATAAAAAGTAAGCTTCTAATTAGTACATAAAATACCTACGTGCTAAATAACGTCATGAACGTAAGACAATTAAGTAATTAGTAGAATATAGTAAAGAGATTAAAACATACTAACTTGACTGCCCCATTGGTCTAGTGGTACGCGAATCTGGCTACTGAGTTTAGGGCTATGGGTTCGATTTCCATCCACGCTATATTTATGCGATCGACACGAATAGTGCATATTAAAAAACATTGTTGTTTTGTAATATCATGAAAATTATCTCGTTTAAGATGCTCGCAGTCTTTATCATTATGAACAGGATTTGGTGTATTTATAAAAATATTACAACAAGGCCTTATATACAAGACCTTATAAGACCTTACAGCAGGAACATTGACGTACGACGGCCCAAATTAATTAACAAAATTAATATGGGTAGATCAAGTTTACGGACGATGATAGGATCAATGCGGGTTGGAGAACAAAAAGCTTAATTGCCGCAATTAAAATTCGATTACTATATCCAGAGTACTATGTAGCACCACAAAGTTACTTTGTATATGTTTATTATAAGGAAACATGACGCATCTTTGGACCCTTTTAAAATTGCCCCTAAAGATTCTTTAGATACTTAATTGTCATTTGTTGAAGTCAAAACTAAGGTACATTGTTTATCCCCACAAAATTTCCAATACTCATTGCTTTTATACCTCATTTTGTTCGTATTTCATTAAATTACAAGACCAACTAAACGAAGTCTTCGTATAATTTCTAGAAATTTCAATGTACTCATTTTTGTCTTCTATTACGAACAAGATGCTGAATAATGACACATAGGAAACAGCTAAGGTTTTTATCGATTATTCATATATATAACGTGATCACATAACGTACTAATCAACGTAACATAAAAAGTAATATAGTTTGCCTCAAACGAAAATTATTCTAAGCATGCACTGGATCATCTATAGGTCTCCGTAGGGAATTTCCACAAAATCAGTTCAGTGGATTTGACGTAAACACATAACATGTACAGACAGCTACTGTGGGGATTCATTATATAAAAATTACTATTATCACTCTATAGTGATATCTGTATATGGTATCATCATGCCAGGTAAAAAGGGAGAAGCAGAAAGCAAAATTATCTTATCACGAAACACAAAGTCTTATTTACTAGAAGTATGTTTTTTTGTGAATGTGGGGGTGTACTACACTCCTCTGCCTACCCCTGAGGGGATTACAGGCGTGATGTTACGTTTTTTGTTTTTTCACCTATAGAATCGAACCGCAGACCCTCGGAGTGGGAGGCTTAAAACCAAATCTATTACTGCGTCGCTATGATTATGTACAGGATCTAAACCAATAAAACCAATATTCAAGTACAATTTTGTTATACTCTCCGAGTCCAACGTGAGTTCTAACATCACATTACAACTCATTGCTTTTTAATGTGCTAATTATTGCATACACGTGACCGTTCAACGTCAGTTGAATTTAATAAGCCTGCCGCATTGATAGCAATCACTATTTAATGAACCACAAATGTCGACCAAGATTTCCTGCGTGTCTACATTGCAGACAATAGCGGTCTGTGTCCGGGTTTCAATTGTTACAGTGATTAATACAATAATTGCGAGTATCACAAGTGGTATCTCAATTTGGATGGTGATTTTGAGCAACCTAGGGAGGCGGCCCAATATTGTTCTCGAAGCAACAATTCACTGTTAATAGTTTAATGTATTTCAATGGTTCATAGCAAGTGCGGGTTATTAAGAGAGAGTAGCAACCGGAAATGTGCCTTCAACTGTAGTTATGAATTTAGATATCATACGATTGCAAACGGACGTTCCAAAAGTGCAGCTGTAAACACGAAAGTTAATGCGATTTGTAAGACGCAACCGTTCTTTCTACCAGTATACAATGATCTCGATCGGTTATACAAACACGTAATAAATTTAATTTTAGTGTAAGTTACATAACATAATATTATTCATCACATACATTAAATTTATTCGCGTACGAATAATTCAAATCTTTGAGCGTATTACGATCATCTTTTCAAACGTGTTACGCAAAAAATCTATTACGCATTGCAAATATAATGTTAGATGTACAATAATGTACATTACAAAGTGCTTTATTAATTTTACTGTATAGACTAGAAAGATATGAATTTTACGAAACAAATCTTGAAGCTTACTGTTATCGATACGATAATGTTTTGATGAGATAAAAGAAAATTGACAGACAGACTGATTTTAAATCGTTTTTATTAGGAAAAATAAAAGATTGCATATGTATTGTCGTACCCATATATCATGTCCTCATCTCCCTTGGGAATGAGAATTGTATTTAATTCGTCGATTTATTGGTGTCTATAATAACATTCATATCCTGAGTATATATTGGCCGGGGTTGGTTTAAAACAATTGTTTTTGAGTACATCTAGAAACACAATATTTTAATAGTGCTGAGAAACTTTGACATATTGCAAAATAATTTTCAAGGTATGCAACAAAGAGCACGGTCGGCCATAGGTGGGCCTGGCCACGACCTTTTATGTTTGCTATCACAAGATACAAATCAAGTTATTTCACGAGAAAGTCAATTTTATATAATATCATTATTATTAATGTAATCGTGACCACAATTAAAATATGTTCACGATTAATTCATAACCAGCACAGTTCCAAAGCGTGCGTAACAATATCGCGTCAGAGAAACTCAGTACATATGTATCAACGCGATATTTATCTAAAACCTCACACGCTTGTAATATGAAGTTGAATTCGCACAGCACGAGGTGACCCCTTTGATTTGAATATAAAGGAAAATGTTAAACATCTTCTCTACATCACGAATTATAGTGACAGCACACATCCTGTTTTATAATATCGAGACGGTTTCGTCGAAATTGAATAGAATAATTGGTCAAATTTTAAACAATGCTCATTATGTGCAAAAATTTAGTTTAATTTTTATCATAATAAAGTTATAAAAAATGTAGATAACAAAGAATTTTTCACATCTACAAACATTTACAACGCGGTCGTAAGTATTTAAAATGTAGAATACTTACCACTTCTGTTGGTTTAGCGTTCTGCTGATTACCCATAAGTCTCGTAAAGTACTCGGCAAAGATAAATGGTATATAGCCTTGTAACAATAAATGTGCACTTGAAGAAATGTTACCTCGACAGCAGATACAAAACGAAACTTGTTTTATTGCGAAACACTTGCCAAAGTGGAGCAGTGCATCGAAACAAGCTTGAATAATATTCATTAATGCACTTCAAGTCAACTAGATTTGAATACTTCCTATATCATGCTAATTTTATATCTGGGATAAAATAATTAACAAAATAGTATAATAAAAATAATACTCAATCTTCTATCACTCCACGCTTGTCTAAAATGATCCGACCCGTTGAGAAACCTAACTACCTATATCGCAGCGAATTTTGGACATTATCATTAGAGTTAGTTAGTTATTACTATTCATTTCAGAACATTAAATATATTTTGAATTTTGAGAGTTCGTATAGATATATTTACAAAAGTACATTGTAAAGTCGGTTTTTCGCGAGAGATTCCCTAAACACTGATTGTACTTCCAACTGAATAAAGACTTGTAATTGAATAAAGACATTAATACGCAATAGTTTTCCGTTCAGGTTAAAAATTATCGTAACGTAAACATTATTTGTAAATTTAATTAATCACATTAATTTTACTTGAATATTTTTGATCACAGAAATGAAAACGTTACGTTTTTTCACATGTATAGAAAACAACAATTAATGAGCTGTACACTTGTAATTTTTCTACACGATTTAGAGGGTCACGTTTGAATTTATTTTAAGTATGTTTATTAACTATTTCTCTATTTAATTTGTTAATTATAACAACAAAAAAAGAACACAAACTAACCACGGACGCCGCATGATGCTCGCATTTCGTTCTCGTTAAACCCCATTAAATGAAACGTTCAACAGAAATCGAGAGTAACGAGTGCAATACGAAAACTGTCACAGACGCACGACACGATTAAACTGTTACAAAGGGCTAATTAAGTAACTGCATACGATACAAAATTACCATATATTAACGTCACAACATTTTTATGAGGCAATAAAAAACTTACGTTTATATAATATTCGACGGCGTGTATTTGTGTTCACTTGCGATTTTATTTATACATTTAAATCCACGAGATTGTTTCGAGTCGACGTGAGACTCTGAGCGCCGGTGGACCAACTGTTTGTATCAACTCGCGCGCATTACCTCAGATCAGTTCCCGCCTAGTACGTCGCGGACGCGGACCTATGTATGCTAACTCAATTCAAGATTTATCATAATATCATATTGACAAGCCGTCAATGAGATGGTAAGTGTCGGTAATATACTAGGATATTGCAGAGATTAATGTGTAGTGCTATTAGTTTATACTTTGTATAAAAGTTATACTACTTGAAGAAAACAAGTAAAGTATTGTTGGATAAAATGTATGTATTAAAACAATTTTGTAATGCTACGACTATTAACATACTTTTTAGTTCCCTCTGCGTATTGTTTTTAATACCTTGTTATAAGTGTGCGCGTACGTTTCTGACATTTTTATTTAAAAAAATCAGAATATGAATTTCATTTTTCGAATACTAAGAAATAATCATTTATTTTAGTAAGTTTATGCATAGGAATTCCAATTTGAATTTGAAGCTATTTTAAATTGGATTAGAAAATCAAATTTTGCGAAATCAATTTCAACAAGTTACAATTAAGGAACTAACATTACACGCCCAGTATTTCTCGGGACAATTGATCATGCTCAGTTAAGTCTGGTGAATGACTCGCATATACGGGTCTCCGACCGCAACGTAAGCAGGCCTTTGCCATCCGAAGCATTGAAACAATATAGTTCTGTGCCCCACACCTCATTAAAACGTATCTACAATACAGCATTAAATTTACATCAAAAATTTACATTTTAATGTTGTTGCAATCATTTAACTATACATTATACATATATGCATAATTAAATACATTAAGCATCATAATATATTCGTGGTGTATATGGAAATATGCATAAAACAATTTAGTTAATGTTTTAAAAGTATAACGTAGCAAAGATTTATTAATCTATTTCATGTTTTATTATGAAATCCCGACCTATAGTGTTTTGAGAACCATGCCTCACACTGCTTGTGTTGATGAAGTACTTAATTAAAATATCTTTGTTACATAAAAGATGAATATAAATATGTTTGATTTTTAATTAGAATACCTAATATTATGTTCTCCCTTTTTTCTCATTTGTTTTCCTTTTCTTGTATATGTTCGTGTCTTAGACAGATAAATAAGTACATAAAGATTACACATAATTCACACACAATTATAAGACTTAATAATTGACACGTCTGTTTAAATATCAATCCAGAGATATGAATAGGTAATTAGACTATGTAGGTATGAACATCGGTTTCAAACATCATTCTATCGAGATCACCTCAAATAATATTGTATTAGTTCTGGAAGTGGTCCTAACTAGCGTGTGTAAGACTGATGTGTACAAATTTTACTGTATCACTCCAAACTAAAATATCGAACTTTTTAAAAGATACACACATACATACATACCGTCACGCCAGGTCCCTAACGGGGTAGGCAGAGAGCACCGAGTGCCAAATGTCTCTATCTTTTTAAAAGATAGCATCAACTTTTCTGTTTACTCCATTGTATGAACGTAGTGCAGAATCGACTGGAATAGGATGAGTTTTGAAACATGATAGATGATTTCTAGATTTCGTTTGATTTTGATGATTCGTTACAAATATTATATATTAAGTGACGCATGAGGGTTTCAATGTTTTCCAATAGGCAACAAATTGGACACGGCTGCCGCGATGTGTGAGGGAGCGTGAAATATTAATTAGCCACGACTCGGTTCAGAATATCTTTGTTAGTAACGCTTAATAATGATCGCGTTATCAGACTCGTACGTACCTACTTGTTTCGCGTTCAATTTTTACATTCGCTTTTGTATTCAGACAATGTGTGCGTTATGTATAATAACTTGTTTTATGAAAGTAGAATATTTGAAAGGAATTTGTCAGGATAACAGCGGGTTGATATCTTCAACCTCTGCCTACTCCTATGGCGTAAATGACAATAACAAAATCTCGTCGCAGGCCTCAATGAAGGCTTAAAATCATCTGATAGATGGGTTGGCCACTAGTCTCTATCGAGTAGAATCTTAGAGTAAGTTCAATTGCAAGAGATTTCCGTACGTAAAAAAGAGAACGTAAAGAATCATCAGATTTAAATTTTAGTAGATTCTAGTTTTTTCTATTTCATAATATTGTATTAAAAGAAAACAAAAAACTACTGCTCCATGCCCTGTGATTTCTTTAAGAAGCTTGTATCCTTCATATACTCATTATATCGGTCATATAGTAATTTATATGAATGTATTAAATGTGTTTATAATATGTAGGTTTTACAAATAAATATAGCAAGGAATCGTTTTTATAAGAGCACCTTATAAACAGGAAGGCTTACGAGAAGCTCGCAGTTACGAATACACATCCAAAGACTCACGTTTTATATATTAAATACTTATTTATTAAATAGTATACAATATACAAGTAATTTATATAAAAATTAACGCAAACTCAGTCGTTAGCCACTGGGGAGTGGTCGTGTACTGGGTAAATGATTTTCTTCTCATTGTCTCGTTGCCTCTTCTTAAAGGGGCCGTGCTTCCAATTGGGAGGGTAGCCGTATTTATCAACGTCGTCCCACCACTGCTGCTCCCCGGATCCCCAGATAATATAAACAATGTTAGTTCCCACTAACACCGCGAAAACCGTCCAAAACGCCATTCGCCACTGCTGTATTGTTTGCTGAAATTATATAGGAAGGAATAATTATTTGTACACACTTACCAGGCTTATAGTTATTGGTGATAGCAACTTAGAACCGCAATGGACATAGTAAGATATTGTAAATATTTAATAATAACATATGAACATAATAACATTTATTCGGAGGACTAAACTGAAACAGCTCAATCACTTGCAAATCAATCATTTACAATTATATAATCGAATAAGATTAATATGTAGAATTATTTTGGTTATAAAATTTTCGATGAATTTATCAATAAGGAAATTGTTTGAACTCTAAAGAAGAAAATGAGCTGTTTTTTTTAGAAAATCGGGCTTATTTTACTTTTCACGTTTTAAGGCGAATAAACTTCCCGGGGCGGTTAAGCGGGCTATTTTTAGAATTTTATTCATTAAAAGTTGTATAAGACTTATTAAATAACAACAGTAATTTTAATATTAAATAGCAAATGAAAGCGTTAATATACACATCTAAGCAATTTTGACTTTATTTATGTGCACATTACCTTATAATGAAAAAAGTTATTAATCTTTAAAGTGAACTATAAAAAAAACCAGTTGTCTCATTTTTTAATTACTGCGCGCGAAGCGGATGTGTAACAGTTAATTGAATATTAAAGTAAAAATATATATATATA
>DWDX01004697.1:0-11355 GCA_018245675.1 Agara michaeli | reverse complement strand
CATTCCGTGCTCATCTATTTCAGTCAATTCGCACTTACGAACGCTGTTTATTCTGTTGACTAAACAAAGTGTTCTAACTCCTAGTAATATCTATACACGAGCATGTACTGTGTACTACATATTTTTACAGCAACAGAGCAATGACATTCAAAGTTATCGGCTCATAAAATTTTGTAATCGTTTTTTTCCATCAACAAAATTACTGGCTTTGTATAAATAAAACTGCAGAGCACTTATAACCGATCATTATCTCTCTAATATCATAGATATGTAACTCAATTACTGCTAAATGACATATTGGCCATATTTCATTACCGCTTCTGAACATATTGACATGTAAATGATAATTAATAAGAAAAAAGAAAGAAGAAAGGCGAAAGTAGTTCATCCGAAATTTTTACACTACCCGCTAGCTCTATGGGCTCTATCTCGAACTACGTAAAAACAGTACGCTACGTTTGTACATGTCGTAAACAAATTGAGGTTCGGACTAACGGAGTTATTGGAAAAACGAAATTGACACAGATAGTAAAACCATAACTAACAAAACAATTTTTTTATGCTTGTACTACCATATAACTGTAATTGAAACGCACAGACGAATATAAATATATACAAAATAATACATGAAATATTTCTATTTTATTAAAATTGTTATGTCCAATACAATTATTCACAACTATTATACTTTGTGATCTCATAATTAGGTACTTCCAAACTTAAATAACTTGATAACAGTCGCATTTTATTCTACATAATATTTAGGCTCTTATCATTAAAAAGGAATAGATAACACATCGAAGATGGTTCCCCAATAACCATTTTATGTGAAACGGGAACATATAACTAAGCCAGACGAATTCCGTACCCGCGCTGTCTGTCGAATAAGATTCAATTCACTTTTTATTAACCTGATTGTTATGTTATGTTCACGACATTACTCTATAATGGATATCTGTTTGTACACATTTAGACAACTTAAATAATAGTTCCAACGCTAGTAATATATTTATTAATATTCCAAAGAACGTAATAGAGATTGTCCTCGTAATTTGTACAAATATAAGCAAATACAAATAAGCGTAAGGCGAAAACAAATTGTAATTTATTAAATGTTAAACAGTAAATAAATACTTTTCTCAAAAATCTAACTACCCAGTAGTGACAACCGCATCAAAAGCCTCCAAGTGATTCTTGAGATTAGGGTGCACAAACGAGCAGGTCGACGTTGGCGTCAGCCTTTGCTTTTTATTATGTAGCGATGTGAGCTCTGTCTTCAAGGTAACGTTAACGATCACAAATATGAGGATTTGTTTAACCAAGTCAAAACAGCACCTACGTAATATTCGTTACTTGGTGCGAGAATTTATAATTAAGTAAAATGAGATATTTAATATTTAATGAATTAATATACTGTTTCAAAGAACTCTAATAACTACGTGTACTAAAAAGGCTATCCCTTTGAATTATAAAGAAATAATAAATAATCTTTAAGATTGTCACGAACCGATATTTATTTATTTGCTTAAAAGTATTGCTTGTATGCTTTACCGGTTGTTTAGAAAGAATACTAGCCGTTTATAAGTTCAGCTGCTGTATTCAAATATGTAAAAATAATATTTTATAATGTCATGTCATATTTTTTCTCATTCCTATGAAAATTGCGAGCATCTTTATCATGTTTTATTTTTTAAAACAACGTGTCTTGGGATTCTGCTTGAACACCAGTTTTATCAAAAAAACCATTTTATTTTCGTTTTGTTTACTCGGTAAATTTTCAATTAATAACTACATACTGTATATTTCTCTTTAATGAAAGTAGTTACCTTGTTCAGTGGTGGATGGTACTCGATAGAACGGCACCCTGATACGTTAAAAGCTTAATTTACGTCATCACAAAGTTCTGACATTACCGTATAATTTCAAATTAATAACCATATCGCGCTTGTGAATGAACACTCAAAACACAAATTGCTCATAAATATTATTTATAACATTCTATTGCTGAATGTAATTAAAGCACGGTGTAAATGATTGCCGATTGATTGCTACTACTTATCTTTGTAATACATTTTTGGCTTTATATTTAGTTATTCCGTGCCTGGTAAAACGCTCCTATTTCTGTAATATATGAAGACTAAACTACTGTTCATGTAATTCTAATTTCAATGAGGCTCGTATTCATTAAAGCGATATTCCTCCTCTAGGTAAGCCGACCCAAATAAATATATAATTTATTTGTACAGCCTTAACCATTAGCAAAGAGCTTTACTACAATTTGTGCCTGTGTGTGTGTTAAATGATTTAATTCAATTACTACGTGCTCCTGTGATAATACAAAACTAACATGAAATAAGTTTTTTTGGTTCGTGATTCAAAATGGCACATTGAGTATTAAAACATACATACTTGTGGTATATTAATGAGGTCCTCTGTTTAATCCCTTGGTGCTCGAAGTACATTAATAATTATTGAAATGTATAAAACATATAAGATATCAGAAATACGAGTATATCATTTTAATACATACTATTTCCGCCCGAAAATTGTTTCAAAACCCATTGTCACTAAATCCTACACTTGAATGATTATCTCGTCTTTCTAAGACCCCACGTATACCAGTCCATGCAAGTTGGTGGTTTAATCTCTTAAGCTCGTAGTATCGCGGAATGAAGCCTTATCACGGACCCGATCGTCGGTGATCCTCTATAACTCTAATGAAAGGCTTAAGCGTGAGAAGATCTTGGGTATAGAGTTTAGATATTTACACTTAACATTAACAGTCCTACAAAAGGATCCCTTGTATCATAGATGACGTGAATACACGAGTGCACAAATTCCCATTCCCAAAACGACATTACAATTTATGGTTCAAATATTATATTATAACTAATGCCTCCGGCCATCCGCCCTTGTTAATCCTAGCTATAGGTTTAGCAATGAAGATTAAATAAATTATTCTGGTTGGAATCGAACTCTGATGAATACGCCTACCAATTAGGTAGCTAATGAATTTTGAGAGCATCAAGGAGTCTGCCTGAAAAATAAACACATTCCACTAGATTGACGTATGTGAACCTGAAGATGCTATGCCCTTACTCGGACTGGCGAGTGTACCAATTAAGGGCCAACAAATTTAAATTACAGATGCATTTTGCCTTTAATACAGAGAAAAACCTTTTCCAATTTCAAATCTCTTGCTTCTCCCTTTTCCTTCTAGTTTGTAACAAGTGTAGTCTGCTTTGTTCGTGTAGCATAAAGCATCCTTTCGTAATAAAAAGTACTAGAAACAATTTTCAGCAACGAGAAAGTTTAAATTTAACTCATATGGCGCAATGCGTCCCCGTGATATTTACAGTGTGCCAGCTTGCTTTATTTTATTGTGTAAAATGAACGAAATATATGAAATTAGAGACAAACTTGTTCTCTAGTAATTTAAAACTGTTAAAATTACTCTTATGTTGTTAAATATATATGTATTAAAGAAGACCGGGATAATTTCAAAAAAATTGCAATATAATTACTCATATAAGAGCTATTAAACAAAATTAAATCCAACAGGATGAGTTCTTCCGAATTTCCTTAAATCATAGCTCATATTATAGATAACGTTCTTCAATTCGTTTTAAAAATAATGCACTATGTTCTTTGCTACCCGATGATGCTGCCTTGCAAATGTTCTCTAAGTTCCTCACAAATTGGAAAATTTTACATATTTCACGAACTTTCGCTTTGCGAAATTGACTGACACATTGCCTTGCGTCTTTATGAATAATACTCGGGGGTGACGAAGACAGATCGCCTTTACCGAGTTTTATTAAAATCTGAGTGGTACTTCACGGTACGTACGGTAATGGACGATGAAGTGTCTATTAATAAACTGGATACTTGAACTAAGTAAAAAGAATAACGTTTCGATTAAACAATTAAATAGAAAATAGAAAATTATAAATTCATACCTACACTCTGCAGCGAAAACTTTCCTCAGATATGTTATTTCAAATGTTATTCAATAATACTGTTTTCTATTCCAAATTGTCCAATATCTATTTCATTATAAGATTATAATATACCTTCATACAATAATGATAATACAATTAATGAACGTCATACAGTTTCTATTCATAGGCATTTTGCACCCTTCGGACTATGATCCAGTAAAGTCAACTAAGAATGAATAAATTCCATTAATGAGTCAGTTTAAAGCTAGAATTCGCTATCAAAGTTTTGTGAATTATTAAATACTCCCAGCCGCACTATCCGAGCATGCATGGAACGGGTAGACTATATCATAAAATACATAGAATCGTTTTTAAACCAACTATAACTTTAACTGACCTTTTACAAAGGCTACTGTCGTGCCATGGTAGAGACACCAAGTTATGTAGGGTTTTTGCGTATTAAACGTCCCATACCTAGCTCTCCTCTGCACTATTAAAGGACTCCGGGATCTCCACACAAGGACAAGCTTTAAACGACCTAAATATGCTTGATTTATATATGTTCATTAAACTTTCACTCATTCTCCTTACTTTCTAATAACTACAAGTGGTTAGATTGTGTTATACGCCACCACTAAACATAACTCGCAAGAACATTCATAAGAACTTTATTTATCAGTCTTGTTACCTATCAATATTTATACTCTTATTATAAACGGTTTATTTTATTCAAAATGTATGTGATTTCTTACATATGACATAAGTACTTACTTTACTAAATAACTAAATAAAAAACAAATTTATAGCAAGCCAATTTAATAATGTCGTGTTTTGCAAATGCATTCTGTAGCCCGGAGCTATTCCGGTTAACGGAATTACACGACGCTAACCAATATCTGCTATATATCTGATAATAATTAATCTGAAGAAATTTACGCAAACACGAGTCGCACAGCGCCAGTTCAACATACCTTTTGCAAAGTTTCTTCGCCTTTGACAAATTCCAAAACAAAAGTTTATTTCAGATGTTTAAGACCTCTTTTGATAATACAAATCTACATATAAGCCTTAGGCCATCTAGTATTCTCTGGTGAGATAAGAACATTGGCCTTACTCTTGAATAAATATTCGCGTAATGAACAGACCCTCTAAAGAAGATATTTCTGTGGACTCAGTGTGCGAAATTCAGTCACTGGTTGTGAATGTTCTTTTATACAACGGTTACCATACCAAGCCATGCTTTTTCATCAAGATATAGTAGTGTTTATAGAGTGATTAAGATATGATGAGAATAGTGGCAGTATGTGATTGTATTTATGAATTTTTTTGGTGTTATAGAATTTTTCCACGGCACATTGCCACCTATTACAGGTTTCGAATCGGTTGAAAATATATTCCTAGTATAGTATATTATTGTTAGTAGTAGTAGTAAAAGCACTACTAATAACCACTTTAAAGCTGACAAAAATACCTAGGAAGCTCACGTCCTAAAAAGGACTAATGCAAAGTAAAATGAAGAAAGCTGCAGTGTTACCTACTTAAATTATATCTGAAAAAAATTGTTTACGTTGTATTTTTGTTGTTGAATTGAATTTGTTTACGTTATGTGTCACAAATTATAGCATCAATTTTGTAAAGCAATATCGTCCTCACATAGTTTTAATAACGCATGTGCACGTGGGAGTAAGTCAATACCCACTCATGGACGTGGCATTCGTTCAAATATTTGGACGGCGGTTTGAACTCGCCCATTGAACACCATTTTCGACGGATACATAAAAATTTTGCTTAAATACCTTAAAGATCAATGTCACAATCCAACGGAAACTATTCAATCTTTACTCCTAGAAATGTGAGCTTTCCATCAGAAGAACCAAAAAGGCAATCAGAAGTAATAAGGTATATTAAATTAAAAATACCAAAAAGCGAAATAAAATAACTAAAAATATATCAAGTTAAGAATACGTATAGATATTGTATTTATTTGTGTAAGTCCACAAGGCCTGGAAGTCCTAAAATTGAAAATTACGTCAATGTATGTACCAATACTTCTACACAAACCAATAGTTTCAGTAGCAAAGTAGTACCTACCTACTATTTACTTGCTATAAATATTACATGTATATGTGCTATAAATTATATAATGGCATGACACACCGAATACTCCAGAGCTTAAAAGAAAATAATGTACATCGTCCATGAACAAAGTTCAGACATTCCTGCTCTAGTCTGCACCAAAGACGCTGTTGTAGATCGAAGTTTGCACATTAACCGTCTAATATGCTTTGAAAACGACTTTCGATGGCTGTTGCACCATGTCTAGAGAAATACACGAAAATTTAAATTTGTAGGCACCTATACAAGAATAATAGATACATGAGACATCGAACTGGACTTGAAATACTTTCAACCGTACATGAGTTACGGAAAGATATGTGTAGTAATCTACCCTTTTCCTTGAGTTGTTACTTATAAAAGTAATTGAACTTTATTTATGTAGGTACTGTACATGTTATGAATTCTTTTTTAATGTTTATCGTCATTACGGCCTCATGACGCCTATCTACTTATAGAATACACATATCTTAGGTATTACAAACCTTCACGGATACCACGTGGCTTCCCCCTTCCCCTCCCGACTTTTCCATAAAGAGGCAGTGTCGTCACCTTGGCCCTCCGCAACCAACGGCCAACCACAACGAAGTATGAAGATACTTACAGCTTCATATAACATTTATCAAACCATTTATCATACAGGTATTTTAAAAACAAATAGCGTAGGTATATCTAATATTCAATTCTTTATTGTTTCACAAAAGTTATGTGTCGATGACCTGATGTTAATAAGGGAATCACGTTCGGAATAAAATATAGGCGCTTTTTTACCCTGCGTAAACCTACTTATCATCTATACCATTCGTTTCAGGGATACGGGACATGGCTAACATGACTGTGTGCTTAAGACTGGCGCCAAATTAACGACTAGCAATGCCCGAATCTTACTTTCTTATCGATTTCAACTTTAACGGAAAAATAGAATTGTGACAATAAAATTAATTCTCGTAACGATAATTACTGCTTATCTCTCGGTCCTGTTATTCTACAGTTGCTGAACGAGAACAAAGAAAAGTAGATAGCACCGGTCGTGAAGCCTTGACGTACCTACAACTTTTTGGATTTACCAGTCTAACTGCAACATAATTATCAGTTCTGCCTTTACCTGCACCGTTGCCAACTTCAGCAATTGTCGGTTAATCGTGCCTTGCATTATAATGACTCTCTATTATCTAAACTACATACGCCGGACGTAATGTTAGCTAACTCCATTATATAATGTCATATATTTTCCATCGCTGAATTCCAATCACAAAACCCTGAGTAGAAAATATTGGGTACATCATCGCTTTCATTAAACCCGACGTAAGTCAAGGGCCTATATTTTTTTTAATCTTAAATCATTCAGCGGGTTAAAGGAGCACGCAAAGAAATGGATTAGTAAGTTATTTAGCCACTCGAAAACTGAACATAATTACGGCCGAATTATTTAAATTACAACAATGTGCATCAATGTGTTGAACGTAGGTTACGAGATGCATGCACTTCCGGTATTCATCAGATAATGATAGGCTGAAAACACAATAGATACCTAGTGATACGCTTAAAAAAACCTCAAAAACTAAAATCCCTATCTGAAAAAGAATAAATAATTTATTTGAAAAATTCCAAATTCTAAATGCAAATTTCCATTTCAATAAAAAGTGTTCTCAAGATTAATTAGAAATAAACATTTGGAATATCACCGAAATAATCAATTAAACTACATGCCTATGCATAAAATGACACCATCATATTATAAGGTACTCAAGAATTGTTCCGAAAAAGCATTGGCCTAATTTACTGCTATGGATTTTCGCAAAGTAAACAGTTAACCGAAAGAAACCCTAATACAAACAGATATAATTTGAGAACAAGCAATGCTATTAAATCGCTCGTTTTCTAATTAACGTTATTCTCTTGTTACATGTCAATTAAAGTTTAATGATGTCTTCTCTCTCGCAGACTCGCAGAAACTCGTCTCCACGCTATCAACGGCTACAAATGATAACGTACTTGTATATAAAATGAATGGACTACTTACGAACGGGAAATAGATAAGATGCTTTTGTTGAAACTCGCGTACCAACTAATCATATTAAGTGAACAATGAGACCTGGAATAATACAGGAACAATAGGTGTTGCGGTGATTGATACACAGACTATGTCATACGATTATAGCACAATCTCCGGAGAGATTTTCTGCAGATATAATAGAGAAAAAATGTTATTTGCAGAGTTGTAGAGTTCTGTATTTCGTAATAAGAATTAATTAAAGTAATTTCACCGTATCAAATCGGTGACACGACAATATTTATTGTATTATTTATTTAAGACGCACCTATCTGCTATTGGCACTAGTTTTCACCATTGGAATTACAAATGTTTATATCGATCGTCTTTGTCAGTTAATTTAATAGGATAAATAAAAAGATAAAATATGTCCCAATTATTTAATATTTAAAAATTCATGGCAATTAAACAGACTTAGGTTCGCTCAATGTAATACACAACTGTTTTTGGTTTCAAACGGAAGTATATATTGTATTTAATTTACAGAAATAAACTGTGATCCATTGAAGTAGCTTAAAAATATGAAAATTTACATACATACATACATACCATCACACCAGGTCACTAACGGAGTAGGCAGAAAGAATCGAGTGCCAAATATCTCTGTCCTTATGTACCTGACGTGCTTCATGTGCCTTCCACATTCATTCATTCATTTCTATATAAATTTAAATACATATAATATAAAAAAAATAAGAAAAATAGATTCATATTCATAAATACGTCTTGTTACATTTTTATAAACCCGACAATTTATTTAAAAAGCAATGCAAAGATGCAAATAAAATAATTGTACATTTATGTTATGTAACACATTGATCGAAACCTTCAGTCTTAAAATATAAACTTATTCTCTTACACTTAAAATTATTGTACATCTACGTACATATATACAGCATTATTAGACACATAGTAAACAATAAAAAAATGCTTAAGTTTTTAAACTATGATCTTTAAAAAAAATCGGTATTACATTCATTTGATCTACACTCAACGCTCACACAATTTTTAAAAAGTCAAAATTTAACACACGAAACAACGGTAACGCGACAGAAGTAAATTTCAAACTGTAATGAACGTAATTTAAAAAAATATGTAAGAAATCAGCGTGCACAATAAACGTGTTACAAACAAACAAACAACGACATGATACCGTTACAATAGCTAAAACGTGATTTCAAAAACAACATGTCAAAAGACACAAAGTCGATTAAATATACTAGCTACAAAGTCTTTTCTGAAGCACCATTAAAGCTTAATTTTATAATCCGACATTCGATGTACCAATTTTTATTAAGCATTAAAACACGCAAATTGCATTATTGAAACGCACACGTACTACGAAGTCGATCATAAACAAAACTTGTGCATCCCGGAACATCCGATTGTCCGTGGCAAATGGAACGTTCGGATATGTTTGCGATAGTCTTTGGACTCACCGACAAAGTGTCGGACGTGTCTGCGTTGAGTCGGTAACAAAATCGGTCAAAATTATACGCTCGATTTATTGCACCTACAGAAAGTATGACGTGGACGGGAGGCACTTATCGTCGACAGCTTTTAATGTTATGCAATGCCAATAGAAAAACGGCGATATAACTGTAACGCTAAAGAGTACTCTCAAACTACCATACAGACCGGGAACTACGTTTTGATATAGAACTTGCTGTATTGTATTGGGCTATATTGGGTCGCATAAGCAAATACAAATTCATCAACTAATTGTCGCTCGTGTGTTTGCACCGTAACGATGTAAATATAATACAAAAAAGGACATTGAATTACCTACTGTGAAATTGTATTTAAAATATTTAAAAAATAGTGCCAATTGCAATTATAATAAATAGTATTAAAAGTAATTATGCATATATTTGTAGAGTAAAGTAAACATATCGAGTGAACAACTCTAATTTGCATAATCGAGGAGATAAAAATATCAGTAAATTAAAATGAGCGGCGAGGGGTAAATTCCTACTATAGCAGTATATATATTTTGTAAAAAAAACATAAAATATTAAAAGTTTGAAATAAATCAGACTAGACATTTATCTAGTATTTACACACACCAATACAAATCTATTGCATTTCAAATTGAACGGACACCGAGCACCGTTCATTCAATCAATTTTTTTTTTAATACATCCCAGTTATTTAAACTTATTTATAGTATTAATCATTTTATTGTTCACTCGCAGGTAGGTATCACGTTGTTTGTTAAGTGGTTTAATAGTTACGACATAATATTTATCAGATCCTAATACAGATGGTAAAAAAAATGTTATGGAGCACTGGTTCAGCGACGTCACCGAGAAATCGAAAAATATTGAAACCGTCTCATTTATTTCGTAAATTCGTATAAACATCAGACGTAGTGCAAAATATAGACCAGTCGTAGTTTCCGATCAGAATAATTCATAAACAAACACAAGGCGCACCGTTCTTAGCACCGCGTCACATATCAACTTCAGTCTATTCAATCACATAGCCACCGCCGGTCACATTAATCAACCGTCGTCTTTACTAAAAATCGATATTCGGTTTTAGAATTTAAAAGCTACAAAAACATTTCGCAATCAATCCACTGCCCCCATTGTGAAACGAACCGTATACAACGTTACAGTTCTATAGATCGTCGTCAATCCTACAAAATTATAATAAGATTATTTAATATAAAGTCAATAAACACAATATGTAATTATACTCTTAAAATAAAATTGTTCTTTCCCGTTAACAATAACATTATTAAACGATAATTTAATATCATCTTTGGTTTAATAAGTATAAGTAATGCATATGTAACCATTCTAAAATTTATCGGGAATCTTGGATGACACAATGCATATCCGCCCGATTCGAGTCTCCTTCACGGCACTGCTACCATAGACAAGAAACTAAAGTCTATTTAAGTTTACAAAACAAATGTCTCAATGGAAGAAACAATTTAACTAGCCAGAAAAAGGATAAAAGTTCCATAATTGACAAGAGATATACTGAAAAAATATACTTCCCAATTTGAGAATGGTTAGACTAGCAAATTTAAATAAATATAATATACGATACATACAATGTCACTCTTAAGTTTGACTCCACGGTCTCGGTACTGCAACGTACAAGCGGCAAGAATTCCCTTATACAAAAAAAATCAATGCATTCCAATTTATTACATGTCAAATTAAATAATATATTTCAAGTTTTATATTTCAATATATATATTTAATTAGGTTAACGTGATTTTAGATATATATA
>DWDX01004696.1:0-11357 GCA_018245675.1 Agara michaeli | reverse complement strand
AAAATCGGTGCAGTAGTTTTTGAGCCTATTCATTACAAACAAACATACAAACAAAGTTTTCCTCTTTATAATATTAGTGTAGATTAACAAAATATGCTACTCGCGTTCTGATATTGCTATTGTTATGGCGGCAAAGCTAACGGGTTCAATTCCTGATGCAATAAAACGTTGATATATCAACTGAATATTTAATACTGCTTTGTAAAATTCACATCTATAGCACAAGATATACTAACATGTAAAGAAATTTTAAAAAACATTTCACCATATTTGACATCGTAATGTGTACAGCAACAATGTATAAACAAAATATTTAATAGTATGTATTTTAGATAACAAATGTCTGCATTAAAAATAAAAAAGATTTTGCTAAACTAATTAGCGTGCCAATGCACTGACGAAAATGGTTGCGCACTCAGCGCATGGCAAAGGGAACTACGACCACGTGTTTTCACTTTTCAGTGCAATCATTTATTCGATCTAGACTAGACTAGTACATTTCGTGAAGCTGAGTCGCGTAGCTAAAATAAAAAAACGACGCTTGTCGCGCTCGACTAGTAGAATCGTAAAAATAATCACAAGGTCGCTTAACGCGACCGTCCTTTGAAGGCTGGCATATGGCATTGTAACACAGATCAATTACTCCCAAATGTATAAACACTACAATAGTCATTGTTTACTATATTTATATTAATTATATTCAAGTTTTGCAGATGGAGATTTATAGGTATAGATAGATATATAATATAAACAAATATAGAAGAGTAGAATTTCGTTACTTTAGACGGAACCTACTGGTATGAGAAAGGTTGAACAACAATTAAAATTTCTATAGAAAAAGACCGATATAAAACCATGACAGAGTGCAGTTTTCCTCGCGATATTTTCCTTCACCGGAATAACGAATGATATTTAATTTTAAAGTTATAAAAGCGAAGAAATTTGTAAAGGCAGAAGTGCGTGCCAGGATTTGAACCCAGACTCCCGGAATGCGAGACTAAAATCCAAACCACTAGGTTATCACGGATTTCAGTAGAATACCTAACAGTGCACAAGATTGTTCCAGATCCAGAATGTTTAGATTGGTTAATATCGGCGTATTAATTAACCTTATGTGATGGCATCTTAATAATTACTAAGCGCTATGCTTTGACCAAATGAGGAATGGAATTAGTTACAATATTACCTACACGAACTGGGTGCACAAGGTGCTTTATAATTATATCCTTCATTAAGCTCGCTGGCTTGAATGTGTACGGTATAAGTGTGCAGAATAAACGAGGATAATAACTTGAAACAAAATTACGCATTCTTAAATAACATGTTAGGTTGCAGTATTCGTTTTGTTTACTTTGGTTAATTTATTATAAACTATACCTATTATAAATGATCCAAATAAATAATAATATGGCTTACGGAAAATGAAAGGGACAAAAATACTATTAATTACGTTATGATAATATTTTAGACTTAAGTGAGTAAATAGTAATCTAAGACTATGTCTGTATTGATTTCGAGGTTCCGAATCAAAAGTGGACTGACATATGTGTTTGTGTGGCTCGGTTACCGTTTATATAAAACTCTAACTAATACTCTCATTTACATCTTGCATTGATAGAGGCAATACGCCAAAAACTAAGACCGCGCTGCAAAGTTGCCTCGAAATACGACGCCAAAGAATTGCAAAAGCTCATAACTCAAGTCAACTAAGTTCGATCATCAAAAATAGGACTACATGTAATATTAACAACTTAATATGAACTGGTTGTTGTCATACGCCATTGTAAAAGTACAGCAGCTTTCAAATTTATGTTACTTATTAACCGACTTCAAAAAAAGGAGGAGGTTCTCAATTCGTCTGTATTTTTTTTACAGCAACAATTAAGTTATACTGTTTAACTTATTACGAACCGAAATGAATAAATTCAATATATGTGGTAACACAATCTATAAATGATTTTCTGAATAAAACGATTCTATTAACGGACGCTAAAAACAGAATCATGGATCATGTGCGTTGATAGACCAAGTGCTTAGAATGGAAAACCCCTGGCATTCGAAAATATAACTCTCTACCTACGCGATGTTGGGAGCAGAAGTTGCTGTACCCACGTATCATACTAAATGTAGAGTTATACCATGACATATTACAACTTAATCGCTTAATATTGAAATAGTAATAATAACTGGAATGATTCCGGGGCGATCTAATACAAAATTAGGCAATTAAATGCCTGTGTTATTAGTAAAAAGAGAAGTATTTATGTTTATGTATTAAAAGTAAAATATACGTAAATTCGCGGCTCTATTCTTCGAAGGATAGTCGTAGAGCTTATAACATGAATAAACGAGTTATGGCCAAATTCCTAGAAGGCCATTACCGTTTATTTCCAGTTCAAACTAAATAAACATAAATTTTGTTTTCTACAGTAAATCTAATTTACTTATTTACTCTTTTATTCACCGTACATAAAGTTCTACCTAAAGTATACATTTAGATTTAAAGAGTCGGATATACCATCAATGATTTCTGTTGTTCGGTAAACATACTTCTCACTTCATTACTATATTTTTATTATCAACGTACAAGGTAATCTAGTCCTTAGTATTAGCTAATACTTGTAACCGTAATGGGATCTCATAAATGCGCACGTCTCGCTAGATGCAGAATATAAATATGCAGTGATTAAAAAAAAATCCATATGTAAATCTATTCTACCTATAAATTTTTATTATCAAAAAACCCATGTCGTAACTAAAGCAGCATTCTAATTCAAATATCCTCACCTATATCTTATTTACATTGAACTCATATGTATGCGATGTCCCTATTTTCGGCTAACAACAACAACATACCGTCACGCCAGGTTCCTTTAAGGGGTAGACAGAAAGCACCGAGTGCCAAATATCTCTGTCCTTGCAAACCTGACGCGCTTCGTCTACATTCATCATTATCTTCATGCGTACACGCCGGTTTCGGAGACTCTTGACTAATATACATAAGGTAATTGTAAGATTAACATTTCCTTGCAGATATGTAATTAATATGGAAGTCCATTGTTATGAAGCTGATGTTTTTCGCTGCAATTTATTGCTAATAATCGATATCTATTTACCCAATGCTCCCCTATTTAGAGGCAAAACACGTAATACTTTTCAATCTGTTTATAGCAAAGTAGAATTGTTTCTCTTTTCTTATAATAATATGCGCATTATTTACCATGCAATTTGTAGTATAATAGGACATTTCGGGGGAACTTTTCTGTATCAAAATTAAGACGAAGTTACGATAAACAACACTGAGCAAAATGCATTTAAAAATTAATTCAACAATTTATAAATATTTTCGTTACATAATTTTACACGCCTAAACATGGAACAGGCATTCACGCTCATCACACAAATATTTGTCCTAAGTGGGACTCAAACGTGGTACTCCAAGCTCAGTGAGGAGATCCATTTATTTTATTAGAACAGACATCCCTTCGGTACCTACTCGCATAGCATTTGTATGGAATATTAGTGCTTTACGGCTTAACTGTAATTTATCAGAACCGCGCCACGTCTTGGCTGGATTACACGAAGAATCTAATCAAAGTTTGTCGAGTGCTACAGTTTTATGTGCCCGCGGATTATCGTTATTGTGTCGCGGTCGATGCAAGGAAACTAGTTTTAACCGGATTAGGAATAAAGACAGTTTTCTTAACTTGGTCCTCTTCGTGTAATTTATTATTCAGCGTGACGTTTTATCGGTGACGACCGGTCTCTTGGTGCAGTGGTTAGAGACCGTCACTGGTAACGGCGGGTCGTGGGTTCCATTCTCGTCCAGGTCAAACATTTGTGTCCTGAACACGTTTGTTTATTTTATATTGGTATGGTATAATATTGAATGCAGGGCCACGATTCTTCCTGTTGGGAAATGTAGATTCTGTCAAAGATGTTTCAAAGTGAAATTCCGAATTCGAACATTTTAAAAAGTTGTAAACTAAGACTCACCAAATAAATGCTACAAATAACATTCCTTGACATCTCATGGGAGCGTACCCCTTTTGAAGTTGTAAATATAAAGTTCATAAAATTCAAATTAGCATCAACCCTCAGTCTTCAGGGGCCATTTAAATTCATAAATAAACCCTTCAGGAACGGGTCGGGATAAAAAAGTCCCTAACAATTAACAAATCGGTGGTTTGGGGTTAATTTTAACCGTTTCCTACCGTTTCAGTGCAGTGCGGGAGTGCTGCGGTGTGGGTTTTTTGGACACATTACTGCAGTAACCTGAAGCGTGTTTGAAACAATAAATAGCGGGTGACAAATAAAGCTGAGAAAAGGTGCAGTGACTCTTATTAGAACGTTTCATACGAACGCGATATTTTGTTATTGTAAAAATATTTAAAATATATATTTACTCACCGCCTATTCCATTGCGGGACTTAAACGTAACTGGTGAAATGTGGGGGTGTACTACACTCATCTGCCTACCCCTTAGTGGATTACAGGCGTGATGTTACGTATATATTACAAATAAGAATACTTGTATTTATATTGTCAATGTTGAAACTGTTCTATGCCCTTGGAACCTTATGAAGTCTCACGAAGTTAGAAACAAAAGAACATGCTTTATAATACGAAAAACATTATATGTCCCTTAAACCAGCAACGTTTCTTATGATAAAAAAGGCTTACTTAAAAAAGCTTGCCGCAAAATTTTAATTGAACGCCAATCTGTCAAGACGGTTATCTGTAACGTATAACATGTACAACTGTACAACAGTAAACCTTTTTCCGCAATAAACGATTTCTAATTTGAATCTGGATTCGGTTAATGAAATAAAAGACCTCCGATAGGGAAGATACTAACGAATACTAACTGCACTTATACTAACAAACATTAACTGGACAAATTTTACTAACAGTTCCATTCCTGCAGTCCTGTTACTAACGAACACTCACCAACTAATTGTTACTAACACCTATTAACCGAATTCACACTAACATTCCCATCTCTACAGCTCCATTAGAGGTCGGTCGCAGATGTCCATGGGCGGGATCGGTCACTCATGACTGCGGCTCGATCGCTACTCTGATAATATAAAAAAAAATTATATATATATATATATATATAACTGTTCGCTTGTCGCTAGTGTGACGCTACCCTAAACCCGTTAGTCGAACCACTTTTTACAATCTCAACATCTGTTTGTTATTCCGTCTATTCCGGCACATCCGTGTTATATTCGTCCCTGTCATTGTGGCTCAATTAGAAAAAAACTGCATTTTATTTTCATTGCTCTCTACATTATTGTTATAGCGTGCAGTATGTCTGTGTGTTGTGTTTTGGTGAGGTATTTTCATTTCTACAAAGGAAAAAAATTTTTTTGTTCGCACACTTTTTTTTTAAGTGAATGTATGTACCTTATGATGAATAAAACAATTTGAATTTGAATTTGAATTTGAATTTTAGTTGCTGCGTAAATTGTTTAGTGAAATTGAAAAGTTATTATCAGTACTTCATAACAACGCATGGACAACTCCTCTGGTGTTGCACATGTCCATGGTCGGCGGTGACCACTTACAACCAGATGGCCCGTCTGCGTGTTTGCTTTTGTTTAATTAAGGTTTTTTATTTTTAATAATTACCGATATGAATATTCCTAAGCAAATTTATTCCTACAAATCTAAATATATATAACTCAAAGGTGTCTGACTGACTGACTGACATAATGATCTATCAACGCACAGCCGAAACCACTGGACAGATCGGGCTGAAATTTGGCAAGGAGGTAGATGTTGTAACGTAGGCATCCGCTTAGAAAGGATTTTGACCAATTCTACCCCCAAGGGGATAAAATAAGGGATGAAAGTTGTTAACGCGAGCGAAGCTGCGGGCAAAAGCTCGTAGGAAATAAATGAATTCTTATATTGAATGAGCAGTGCTTTTGTATTCTATTCGTGCATTCATCTATGTATATGTTCGTGTAAAAAAAATTAAAACAAATATTTAAAATTGAAGTAAAGTCGCAGTAAACAAGTAGTCTCTAGAACACAGTCGCATTCGGAAGCGACGTTTTTATTCGTAATGTTGTTTTTTTATTGTTATTCCTGTCATTGTGTTGTAACATTTATGTCTTATTTTCGAGCGGCGGAACGGAACGCGACGTAATTGTTCGCGAATGAAAACAATATTGCACACGGAAATGGTCAATTGCGTACCAACTGACTGTTAATAAAAATCGTAAATTTCAAAAAAAAATCGTAAAATTTATTTTTTTGATTTGTCCTCTCCATTCGTTTTTCTTTATTTCTTTATCACAATATTCACGGTTGTATAGGGCCGGAAGCAATCTGTAATATCATGCAAACATCTTTTTTCTTTTATTATTAACTAGCTTTTGCCCGCGACTTCGTCCCGCGCATGTATTATTATACAAATGTTATGATACAAATAAACCTTCCTCTTCAATCACTCTATCTATTTAAAAAAACCGCATCAAAATCCATTGCGTAGTTTTAACGATTTAAGCATACATAGAGACATAGGGACAGAGAAAGCGACTTTGTTTTATACTATGTAGTGAAGACTTGCGTTTGACTACGAGGTCATCTGATGGTAAGCGATTTAGTTTAGGATGTAACACGCCTGCATAGATAGACCCCACAGTCAATCTACCTTAACGTTGCGTAGTATTTTCTTACAGCCAACCTTAATGATAAAAACAAAAGGCACAATGTTAAATAACTTGTTTATTTCAACCAACATTAATATATGTATATCTTAGTACGGAAATAACAATTCTAAATATGTCATGAAAATATTTAAGTACGTAAAAGACTCGAGCGATTCCGATTCAAAGCCCGTACGAACTAAATCCAGACTTCCACCGGTTCCACTGAAGGCTTGTAAGCGATAAGCTATAATAATTTTATCTTTATAAATTACTAGCCACCGCCGCAAAACATGTTATTATATACGACATTATATTAGAAATCTCAAAATTAACAGTATTTCTCTACTAATTAATGGATGTTATTATGCATATATACCGTCCTCTCGAATCACTCTATCGACTAAAAAAAACCGCATCAAAATCCGTTGCGTAGTTTTAAAGATCTAAGCATACATAGGGACATAGAGACAGACAGCGGAAAGCGACTTTGTTTTATACTATGTAGTGACAAGCAATATATGCATCCTACCTTAAGGTACTGATAATTTTAATATGAAAAGTATCTATGTACTACAACAAAAAACAATAAAGTCTGCTAGCTTAGCAACATTTTAAATACCTAACTTAAATATGTGCTAATTTTAGTCTAAGTGCTAAGTGATAATAAGTCTACTCTAATTGTATTTCTTAAATTTGCACGCCTCAAAAGGCAAAATATGGATTGACGAAATAATTTTTGTAACATCGTGAAAATATACCTATATTAGGGCAAATAAACGTCTTTGTTTGCCTTTAGGTGCTAGCAGATTGAAGAGCATTTAAATATTCAGTATCTTTCCTCGTAGACGGTATGACAACTCCCTAAAGCCACAGAGTAAGACGACTTACGAACTGGGTCGGCTGCAGATATTAGATGCGGAGTCATCTGCGAAATGAAGATTTCTAGGCATTATTGCCGCCATTGCGGTAGGTTTTAAGGTTTCATCTTTATTTTTCAGCTTAAAGTGGTTGTGTTTAAACAGGAAACGATTCATACCGCATACGACTACTACAAATTACACTGTCATTATTAGTACAAGTGGATACGCAGTTCTGATTTTGAATTGTCATATTTTGAATTTGAACTTTAATTTGTGCATGGTAGGTACTGGAAAGTTCATTTTGGTAATTCAATCAAAATTGAGTCCATTGTTCGTATATACGGCCTCCAATGTATATAAATAATAATAATATTTGGAAACAATTCCAAACACGGCTATCTAATTCCAAATCACGCAACTGAATACCTGTATTATGGTAATCGGACAGCTGATAAACATATACACATACGGTAAGATACTTATATAGATATTTTTATTACATCCAGACAGAACAAAAACGAACGTGCTCATCGCACAAATGTTTGTACTGGATGGGAATCGAATCCACGACCGGTTCAATGATCGGGATCTCTAACCACTGGACCATGAGGCCAGTAATCAAAGTAGTCTCAATTACTATGCTCAATATCAGGTGTTGAAAAAATATTACTTGGCTAATATTTTAATGACGCATTTTAACGTGTCACTCGTACCGAATATTCGTCTCGATATAATATAGTTATCAGCCAACAGTATCCAACAGAACGAATATCACTCAGTCCCCTGTATCCACTGTCAGTGCGTGTCATCGCATCTAAATCTGGTGCGGCATTACCGCTGCGGCTATTTGAGGCGGATAACGGACGCGTTTCCATTGTTAGCACACGACACGACATAAACAAAATGTCGGATGCGGCGAAAATTGTAACTGTCATTAGTAAATCTGTTAAGGTGTACGTAATTTGAATTTTTATGAATGTATTATTATTATACATTCACGCCAGGCTCTAACGGGGTAGGCAGAAAGCACCGAGTGCCAAACATCTCTGTCCTTGCAAACCTGACGCGCTTCATCTACATTCATCACTCTTTTCATGCATTCTCTTCAGGTTTCGGAGACTTTTGACTCCTCCGTCAGCCAGTATCTGACCTATTTGGTCGAGATAGGACAGTCTAGGTCTCCCTCGGCGCCTATATCCATCAACACTCGCATTGTATATCTGCTTCGTCATTCTTTCATCATCCGTTCTTTCCACATTCCCAAACCAGCGGAGCATTCCCTTTCTCATTTTTACACCAATGCTCTCTTTAACGCAAAGCATCTTTCTTACATCTGTATTACGATAGCGGTCGGCGACAGTTAAGCCGCATATTCGGTGCAAGGACCTCATCTCGACCGCGTTTATTTTGCATATATTATACATGAAATACGTTATTAAAAATATACTCACATAAATAATTTTACATCCAGACACAGAACCAATATTTATGTTAAACACAAAACATTTGTTGTACCTATATGAGAATCGAACCCACAAACTCAAAAAGTCATAATTACCAACCCGTGGACCAGCGCGTCATATTTTCTCTCTGTTTGCTACGACCATTGCCTTCTCTGTAGACTCTTGGCAGAGCGGTCGTGGCATCAGAATGACAACATAACGTCATTGGAAGCTGCCGCTCTTGCTGTTTCCACCGGCAAATGTTACTGTAACGCTGTTAGTGATCGTGTTACCGTTTTGCCGTATTACGTTAATGACGTGACGTATCGATCAATGGGAACGCGCGGATCGGAGTCCGTCGCGCACGCTGTCATACAACATAATATGACAATAACCACTCCGCGCTCCATTCGCTGTTGTGTTATTGAAAGACATCTTGTTCACTGACTATTCTCGGTGTGTACCGGACTTAAAAACATTCACGCTGTTGGAGGATTAAAAAAGAATTTTCAAAATGAAATTAGGAGGAGGATTAAAAAAGAATTTTCTAAATAGGGAAGCACGAATCTCTTGTGTAAATCATCTAAATATTGTCATGACAATGCCATGCCATCAGGCATTAAGTTCGCCCTTTGCGACTTTTATTATATAAAGGTGTACAATAAAGAATATAAATAAGTAAATAAATAAATAAGCATCAAACGAATCTATAGTAATTCCTCAGTTATTGATGAGAGAAACATTAAAGGATGGTCGCTGTTTTTGAAATAATATTCATTATGTAAATAAATGTGAATGTTACTTACGTGTCCCAATATAAGTTTGCACGCGGCGACATTCTGTGCATACAACGCGACCAACACTATTGCAATTAATAACGCCTTCCACATCGTTGGTTTTGGGTTTGTAACTATGAAAAAAAAAACAAAAAAAAAAATAAAAAAAACAAAAAAATTTTTTTTTATTTATTTAAGAGTTGGCAGTTATTTAAAAATTCACAATACTCACACGATTTATATAACGATGATCAGCTGTTATTTGCGTTACCGTAGCTAGCCAAGTTCTGGTATAGGGAACGGTCCAGCGAAGCTTTTATACGGGTACCGATATCTTGTTATCGTGTGACGTTTAACCCTTAAACGCCTGTAAATCTCAAGGGCTCGCAGATTGAGGTATAAATAGACCGACAAACGGGGTAGTGATAAGTGTCCGGTCTTCCTTCAGTTCAGATAGTCAGTGTAATATATTTGCACAGAATAATTCTTAGCAACTATCGGTCCATATGTATGTGAATTAGTCTGTTTTGTTCAAAAATCAATTCACATATCGCATTAAAAAAATATTTAATTAAAAAAAAAAAATTTTTCGACCGTTTTATTGATCCACTGCTGACCCGGGTCTCATAGTCTCATTCATATAGAAATTTAACGAAGGAATTTTATATACAAAGCATCTAAAGATACACTGAAGTCTCTACATAGTACAAAATTGCGTTTTGTAAATTAAAATTGGTATAACACTCGCTATAACGCTGATAGAAAACATCGCGAGGAAACCTAAACCTGGACATTTTGGACTATGTTATAAAATACATATTTCTGAGGTGTGCGAAGTCTAGCAATCCGCACTCGGCCAGCGTGGTGGACTATGGCCTAACACGCTCTCGCTATGAGAGGAGACCCGGTCCAGCTGTGGACCAATGCAAGGGTCGTTTACCAATAGTTTTCAAGCGTTCGAGCGGGTAGCGCTGCGGAGCGCGGCTCGCGTTCAACTATACATCGTTACAACCAGCGACTGTCAATCGTATCTCACACGTATTCGTGTGAACGTGTGTTCGTATTTGCGTGTGGCAATGCCTTTATAGCGTTCGCGCTTTGCACTGTACTGGCTTCACTTAACTTTTTTTTTATTTAATTCCTTATTTTTTTTGGCATTCAAGTACATGCGTACATGCCAACCCCATCGTTACTTGCACGATAAATAACAAAAGCATCTTAAACCAAGAACAAAAGCAGAGTGAAAAAATACCTAAAATTAACATATACGACATATTTGATACAATCATCCATTTACACCTCGTAACTAGTAGAGATGCTTTGACGAATACTTGCCTCGCTTGTTCAGAGGCTGGCTCTGCAAGGACGCTTAACTTGACTTAACCTTGTGACTGATTGTTACGAAAATACTGGCTTTTAAAGTAATACTGGCTGTAGTAAAAATGTGTTCTATATTCAAATTTGTAAAAATCATATTTTATAATGTCATATGTTTATATTTTCTCATTCATATTAAAATGGTCATCATCTTCAAATCTTTTATTTAAAATAAAACATAATAATATCATATAATGTTTATACACACATACCGTCACGCCAGGTCCCTAACGGGGT
>DWDX01004695.1:0-11357 GCA_018245675.1 Agara michaeli | reverse complement strand
ATAAAGTAGTAACAAAACGATAAACCATGATTCACAAAAACTTGCCATTTTAATGGAAGGAGATTGAGCGAAAGTAAGAATTCGTATTTAACATTAGAATATTTTAGGGAAGAAATAAAATTATTTACTTACTAAGTATATTTAAGTACATTATACAAATACGACATTAAAGATTTAAAGTACGCAAAGTTACATGAAATATTTAAATGGTATCGTTGGTGGACAATTCAAAAATTACTATTTATAATAATTCTAAAGGATATTTATTATTAATCGTGAAACGTAATTTAAATGATGATAAATATTTGTTATTTACAACTAAGACAGGAACATAAAACAGGTCTTCGAAAAGAAGTTACTATACCGAATATATTAACTTTTTGCCGTACTCTCTAGAGACAAACTGTTATTATTTACAATTAAGAAGAATCTACCTATTCACAAATCTAATGTTACTGAGCTTACAATGTGTAATCAAGTTCACAGCGCTTACACAAGCCGTACTTATTTTAATATGTAATATTTTAGCCGTTAATTACTTACTACATAAAGTTTTAAAATGCTCTAAGAAAACATTTGAAATTGCTGATTTTCCTTCGTTATCTGCTTTTTGAATTTTCCAAATTTATTTTATCCCTGTACATTTCCGAATTTGCTCTTTTTTCTTTTCTATGGTTAACAGTATGCGAATTTCAAATGACATAGGATGTGTCGATCTTTACATTCCAGTAGTTGTCCTATTAAAGTTTAAATAGCTTGAATCTAAAAACACATCTATCTTAATAACTACGTAGCCATCACAATTTACACTATTACTCGTGAATTTATCTTACAAATTTAGGAATAATATGCAGAACGAATTATAGCTTATGACTAGGTAAAATTCTTTCTACACGAGAGATTAAACAACGTATTAACGTTTTAAAATTACACGACAAAGTAGTTACAACACTTGATGATACAATTCTTTACTGAATTTAAACTAATTTGTCAAATCTTTATCTAATAGATATTTTTGTTGCATGTTTGGTCTTAAATTAACACTTGTTTTTATGTAGTCTCCAAGTTTATCCCTTCATGTTCACTCGCCGAAGCACTTACACTCATAAACGTCACTGATAACGTCACAACAACAGTGTTAACAAATGAGTTCATTGCAAATAAATTTTTCGAGCAGCGAATAACTGATCCCAGTCTAGTTGTTGTAACATACGTCTTCGCTTCAGACGATGTTACATACAACCTCGTCACCCGACGACCGACTGATTATTTCATTGAATCAGTTATCCACTGTTCGAAAAATTCCACTGATCCTATGCAGAGAGATGCGCGAATTGACTTGGGTGAAGGTCGAACTGGTAGGGATGCCCGTACGGGTTCATGTGGTACGGTACAATGTTCATCGACGCCATCTTATGCTCCTTCTTCCACTTCATGCGACGGTTCTGGAACCATATCTTGATCTGGCGCTCGGTGAGGCAGAGCGCGTGCGCGATCTCGATCCGTCTCCTTCTAGTCAGGTACCGGTTGAAGTGGAACTCTTTCTCCAGTTCGAGAGTCTGGTATCGCGTGTACGATGTCCTCTGACGTTTCGTTTCTCCGTTGGCGTTCACCGTACCTGAAAATTATGACATGAATTATTAATATCTTAGAACTTTATAGAGCGTAATATAAATGTACCAGTTCACAATGTATTTATTATGTTGGTTGCAAAATGCGAGGTGAACTAATATTTACAACTAAATGCCCGTTTGAGCGCCAATGAATAGTTGGCTCGATCGACTTCGTGCCTTGCTACGCTTGCTCGATTGTGATGTACTGCTTGGGGCAATGCGCACGATTCAGAACCAGATTTTTGTTAAAAGTAAAAAAGCTGCTTAACTTGCAGTTCATTTTTTCTAAAACGAAATTAACATTTATTGTGCACAGAATACCTACTGTGTATAATCTGTTTGGTGTTTTGGCACGCCATGTCAAAACGGAAAAAATAATTCAACATTGGGATTACAACATTACGTAGGTCAAATTTAAACAAAAGTTATGGATTTAGACGTAGGTAAATTTGCGAGACAGCTAGCCAATGAAGTGTGGATGGTTGAAATTGCGTATGTTGATATCAAAGAAGGGAGTGTCGGTGGCGCGAAGCGTCGATCGAGTCATGGGTTGCATGCCGCACCTGTCCCGGCGTGTCGACGGCACGGCCCACCACTTGGTCCGGCTTGGACGCACGCCAGTCCACTCTTGATCGATACGCGGCCCGTCTCGGCTATGTCTACCAAATTAAACTGTGCCATTTGTTATATTTCTTTAAGCAGCCTCGCTCTCTAATTACTGCGATTCGGAGTACGCGTCCTGACTAAATTACCTATGTCCACTAATTGTGTATTTCTTTCATGTTAACAACACTTTGAAACTAAGACAGGTATGAGTAAAAACACTCAACGTAAAATATTAATACTCGAAACAATTGCTCAAAAATATACAACAGCCGTAATGAATACAGCACAAGCGCCCAATACTTTCCCTTATTCTGTCGGTGATGTCAAACCCGCGTCAATAAAGATGTTTTGAAACTATAAATATTCGATGCAGTCCCAAGTACTGCAAGTGAAGACGCGGCAAAAACCCTACGCGATTGAAATGTTAGTGACAGTCCGATGCACAAACAACTGACGGACAGCATTATTTTAACATAATCCTTGTACAGATATCAAACGAATGGACGCAATACGAGGGCGTATGAATTTCAATGCGGATTCACGAATGTTTATTTAGATGGAACGCTTACATCAAGTTTCTAATTTGAATAACTTATTATTAGGAAGTGCAGATGATTGACAGTTCTTTGAGTTTATTTTATTTAGAACTGAACATCATAAATTGTCTCAAAATAATTTTAATTCTCTTTCAACATGTTTCGGTTTCATTTTTTGCTGTTTCATCAACCCTGGTACCGTTCTACATTTTGTCACAAGTCTCATCTAAGAATAAGTACGATTAAGACGTGATTTTTTTATACACTTAACCTAGCAAACAGGCAGACGGGCCACCTGATGGTAAGTGGCCACCGTCGCCTATGGACATTTGCAACACCCGACGAGCGACAAATGCGTTGTTGGCTTTGAAGAAGAGCTTTTTGGCGCCTAGTAGAACCCCATCTCATAGCGCTCCGGGAATACCTCAGAAGGAAGCTCATTCCACATTTTACACGTGGTAGAAAAAAATGTACAAACCGAACCGTGAAAGACCGCCACAGGTCCAGTTGATGTGAATATAATGTAGATGTAGTGGGACATAAAAAGGGTTGTAGGCGATGTTTATCCGCGCATCATCAAGTTATCATTTTTCTGTTTGATTATTGGAAAAAATGTATAGAATTCAAACTCTATAGATTGGGATCAGATCGTCGTGTGTTAAGATTTCGTATGAAATTATTATTATTTTTTGTATTCGTTGTAACCTAATTCAATATTTTAATTTCAAGGTAATCTACGTTTATGTATTGATTTCAACAATGTAATTAATATATTTAAAAAAAAAGTCTAGTTAGATCTATTCAACATTTTTTTATTATCTTCGATTAAATAATGCTGTAGGTAGGTACCCATTAGGTTTTATACTAGTTAGTAGGTACACATAGTGCACAGTTGTCTGTCTCGGGGCTGTCATAATGTATTATTTTCTCGAATGGCTACGATACATTAGTAATTAGAGGAGCTTGCTGAAAGCTTCTGTTGGCAGTAGGCCCAATTATGTACGATGACTATTGTACTATACTGGTTGAGAGCAGTTTCGATTATAATCCAGAGAAAGCTTAAGTTAGACTAACAATATTTTACGCAGGTTAAAGTTACTTTTTAGACATACGTATGTTCTTGCTGAACTAGATCTGCGATATACGAGTATCTTTCTTTATACCTACTAATTATTATGTTCCACTTCATTTTATGTAATTGAAGTAAGGTTTGTAAAATTTTAATACACTGTTCACAATTAATGGACAAATTTAATAAAGTATTCTGTTTAGCCTGAGAATTTCTTTACGGTTTGAACTATGACTATAATACATGTTAACAAAATCGGTCCAACCGATTTGACATAAAAACGGACAAACAGACGGGTTTACCTATAATAACACACATATGTGCACACTGAAATAAGAGATTTCGTTAACATTTTGCATTACGTTAACGTTAGATGTTAAAAATTTAGATTAAGATTAACACCCGCAGTGACAAAGAACGTTTGTTTTATAAATGTACATAATAGTAATATTTATGCAATAAAAATATTACTTTCATTGTGAAATTATGATAAAGGCAGTCGACTCTGAAGAGGCTTTCGAGTTCGGTTTATGGTTAAGTGTATAGGTTCGGATTAAGTGAAGTAAATTAATATGTATGTAGATATTATCTCTCTGAATGGTACAACAGAATCGTGTGCAGCAATAAACCTAAAATGTGTAAGAACGGAGTTAAATTGTACGTTAACTACTTATATACGATAGTACTAGTAAGCAACCTTTGGTCTGATTTAAAAAAAAAACCCGTTGTACCTGTGGTAGGTAATTCTAGGTCAGAGACTATTGATATTCAGTTTCCCGGAGTCTAGACTTATTGCATGGTCGAATTTTAAACGAATGACTTTGCATTACCTATGGATGAGACTCGAGATTTGAAAACTAAAATAGCCAGTGTCTGGAAACGGTTTTCTAAAGCAGTTTTTTATTCGAATGCAAAATGACTTACCTGTACTTGAAAATTACAGGTCTTCACTTACATATAAGGTTAGGACTCGTTTGTGTGCAACAATTTATTGTTATTTACAACGCATGTTCCGCTATAAACATCAAACAATATATTTTTTTAAAATGTATACCAAACTGACTCATGGTGGATCCGTATAATTAATTTTTGATATGAACTTCTGGGGAGTAAAATATCCTAGCAGTAGGTATCTCAAAAAATACATGTTATTATAACGATTATCCCAGAAGTATTCGCTGAGGAAGTACGGTGTTTGGGATAAAAAGGAGCTTTTAACATTGGGTATAATTATAATAATATTGCTATTCTGCATTTTGTAAAGTAGCGGTTGCTGCCCAGTCAAATACTTATACATGCATTTTTTTATGGTAAACAAGTTCTGGCAAGTTTTGTTATTGTCGTTTTTAAATGAAACTATTACGGCACGGAAAATATAGAACACGGCAATTGTCGTCGATTTTTGCCCTTAACGGTCACTTGTCAGAAACCACGAACTACGGTGTCAAGCAGATTACCTATGTTCGATCTGTCACGGTGCTACGACCCACGATATTTATGGTTTTAGGTATAACTTCAATTAATTATATAAAATTAATTGTTTCACCACGAAATGCATGTTGGCAGACCCATACGTATTCAAATCTACAACTGAAAAAAGCAATGTAATACAAACAACAATACTTTATATATATGGACGAGAACAAATTGGATAATCGAATAAATGATTACAAGTCGGTACATTTCGTATCTCATTCCATGGCTATCCGGCTACCTATTTTTAATAGCCTATGTCATTTTCCGTTTCGCTCCAGAATAAATGTGGATGTGAAAAATGATTATAGAAACTATTTGGAATATTTTTCTATCAAGCGTATATCTTTCCATCAACGTTGGTACTTAATAACGGGGCCTCACTAGATATGCCAACATAAAAATGTTTAGCGATAAAACATCAAAGAGAACATGACTAATGATATCTAGATGAAAACAGAATACATGCAATAAAAGTGTCACATGTAGTTTTTATAGCTCTGACCAGCTATCAAGAACAGAACCATAGAACATTTGGTTAACAGAAGCACTAAGATAATAATGCTCTCTCGGTACGTGGTCGTTTATCACCGAGTTATAGGTAGAATAGACCGTAATTATACTTATAAATGCGTTGTTTTAAGTGCGTACTTATGTCTAATATTAAGGTATAGTTTATTTATAAACAATGTCTGTTTTTTAATAAATTACTTTGAAATACACACTATACTAAACTGATTATATAAGAGAGTAACTGTTTAAATATAGAAGAATACTGGATTAATAAATTTATTTATACATTTACTTCAGTACCTAACTGTAAAACGGATATTAAACGGTTGCTCTTAACTTTTCTGTTTATGAGCTTTGTATCCTGAGACTTATCGCCTCTATGTATGAATTTCGCACTACTGAATAATACAAAACAAAAAAATGCTATATTTTCAACAGGTTACCAAATGAGAAAGAGTTCTGAATTAAGCGCTGACAACAGCCATTTGTCAAGTGGAATAAGAATTTTACGTGTTTCAAAATAAGTACTTATTAAACACGTTTCAAATTTTTCGCGTAGAATAAAATTTGGTGATCCCTGTTTTTCGTTTTGACAAACAAAATAAAAGAAAAAAACAAAGCAACGACTAATTCGTAAGTGGATTGTTAAAGTACATATGTATACGATAGTCGTTCAGTTGTATTATATACGGAAATCTACATAAAGAATAAAAAAGATGTGATCATTGAGATTAATTTATGTACTTACTCAATTGAGAACAATATGGAAGTGTCTTGTTAGCTACTCAAAGGTACAAGTATGTAGCAATAAATCATTTTTTTTGTAATGTTTACATTGTTCAGTATGGGACTTAGTGGAGACGAGTGCCCACGCAGCACCATCACTCATTGTTTATTTTGAACGCGTCAAATAAGCAAGCCAGATAATTCTATATTTTCATTACTACATATATCCATTTGATGCACCTAAACAATTACAGCTGGGTGGTCTCTACCACAATATTGGGATACTTAGTCGTTAGTGAAAGTAAATACATAAAAAAAAGTTTATAAGCAATAAGCTAACTATATTTATTAAGCATAAGAATTTGAAATTCAGTAAGTTTTATATATCAGTGAGCAATGGCGTACGTATATAATGGAAGGTGGGAGGTTGGGGTGTCCGGATCCTCTCTTAGCATACCTGCTTGATAAAAATATTCGCGAAATATTTACATTTTGATATAAATAAAATTCTATTCGGATATTACTTACACATTTTATTTAAAAGCAACTATCATTTGCTGCAGCCCTGCTTATATGCCCTGCCCTGCTTCCATATTTGTGTAATTTGTAATTGACTGAGATCAACGTTTGGAATTATGCCTGTTTCTGAGATAAGTTGGTAGTAAAGCTAGTTTATCTTTACATTTAGACTCGTTGAACCCATCTCAACTTGTTAATTTTTACGGCTAACTATGTAATTTGCTCTGCATTAATTTATGCCCAGATTTTGAGTTGGAAAATTCTCTAGCTTAGTATACTTTCAGTTTTTTTTATCATCATCAGATTAAAGCGACACTATGCAGACATAAAAAGTATTAAGATGTGTACAGTAATGTAACAAAATTGAAAAAAAAAACATTGTAAATATTTGACATTTTTAAATCATATATATTTGCAGTCACCGCAAACCTTACATCCGAAGAAGACACATAATACAATTCAATGTAAATTCAAATGCGCTTCTAACGTTTCTTTTTTAGGAAGTCTGAAGATTCGTTCATAAAAACTAGCGCTGAATACAAAACTACATATGAATTTAAAGTCTAGATTCTAGATTTGAATTTAAAAATCGGCTATGCATGATTGATATGTCTGTTTGTCGTCGAGTATCCAGGGATGACCTGTTTGCCGATGCACCGACTACACACATAATGGGCAGATGTTATACATACCGCTGTAGGTTCCATGGTAACATGGTATTTTTTATTTGATTCTCATTTCTATAACTCTTTACGATTCGACGTATTGAATTTTATCTGATAGGTTTAACGTACGTTTTTTAAATATATCTTGACAAGTCTTAATTATTATTTTAGAACTATAAGTCTCTATGCTAATGACGCCTTATTCTTATCTATCTTTAACATACCTTCAATTCAGTGGAAATTTTCTACTTTCTTTTGCAAATATATTTATCTAATGTATCCGTATATTACATTTTATAAACGAGCTTGCAAGCCTGACATAAGCAGTCATTGTATACCAAACACATTTGCGTAGAATCTCAGATATGAAATTGTAGGTACGAGTATCTGGCAAGAGTTGTTAGTAAAAATTCAGATACCTAGTAGTCTGTTCAGTGTTTTATGATCTAAATAATGAAATTGTAGATGATAATTAATTAAAAATACTCATATGTTGTACCTATATGAAATTAATGTAATTAAATAAAATGTTGTATGGCTTCACAGTATAAAATAATCCTTAGGACGCCTTTGGTTAGCCGCGTACAGATTTAGATACAGTTTTCAACATTGGGTAGGTGGATTGCTGAGAAGATATTAGGTTTATATTTATGTATTTAACGTAGGTATGTAAATTATCTTATGTTTAAAAAAAATGTTGAATAATCTGGAATAATCCATGAATCTGCGAACTTTCCTTACGTGTGTTTTTGTAAATATATTAAACCATTTATCTACGTATATTCCAAGAATGAGCAACAACAATAGAACCGAAATATTATCAAAGCACGTAAAAATGACCAATTACTTACATTCTTATGCTCGCCGAAGCGGATGGTTAACATTATAGCATTATGAAACGAAACACTTGTTGATTAATCTTATTCTAATTAATGTTACGTGCAAACAAAACAATCAAGATCTGTTGGTCTACAAGGATTTAATTTAATTTCCGATAAAATCATTTTTTGCTCCCGACAGGGAAACCTTGAACTTTACCGAGAAATATATATTTAACAAATTCACAGTCTATGTAGACTGTAGAGCTTTTAGAGCTACGATTTTTATTGTTTCGAAGATTTTGAAATCCATATAAACCACTGTTTAATATTCATTAATTAAATACTTAATTAGTTGAAGATTACAAAAATATGTTTGTTTTATAATTTATCGCTCGCAAATAAATCTTAAGAATCTTCGAGTAATTTAGTAAAGGTCGTGTTGGTAAGCTACTAATCCTTCAAGTGAATAATTGCAACAGAATAACACCTGGTGGCACTGAAAATTTATACTTTATGGGCAAAAGAATAAGGTTTTGTTTCGAATGGTATTGCACTTTAGTAGAAGGTAATTATTTTTACATGTCGCCTACCTATCACGAGTCTACTTTAAAGGGCTACCCGCGCTTCGTGATTCGAGAAACGTTTTCTTTTTATATCTTTTGTTGGTCTCTCCATAATCTCCGTGGTATCAGAGAGATGTGTTAGCCTGTCCCGCGGTGCCACTTTACGAAACTTCTATTTACTTAAACAGGAGTCGTTTTTTCTAGAGACGGTAACATTTTTAAAGTCGTAATTATTAATTTAATTAAAAATAATTTTGAAGATTGTAAATGAAAGTGAGTTATAATATAAGTGAAATATAGAATAACGTGCATTATATTTAGATAGTAACAGAAAATTTATTTTAATGTTGATATGATTTTCCAAGTGCTCAAAGTATAGGATGTTAGGAGCAGATGCGAACTGACTATATGCATCGTATAGACTACAATATAATGCCTTATAAACGTAACGTGCTTTTGAAAAGCCTTCTATAATAAGACAACAAGATAAAATAAGATCATGAAATATTGTTATAATTATGCAGGAGAAGGGACAGAAGCGAAACGAAAAGGTGCATTTGCGAAGTCAAATACATCATCACGCGGACAGCTAGTCATAGAAGCGTTTAAAATATGCCTAATGATATATAGTGATGCGAAGTGCGCAACGCACGCGTGCTATGAATTATGTCATCAGCCAGCCCGTTGGATCGTGTTCTGTTACTTGAAATGTCATTGCCTAGTCTCGGATACTTATTATTTGGCTCGTTGCCTCGCGTTATTGACTCTAGCATTTGACAAAAATGAGGGAAACGGAATTGAATTTCGTATCACGTAAGATGATTCTATTTTACCATGATGCGTAAGAAATTCTAATACGATTGTTGAAATAGAAATTCATTTCTACACGAGTGGAAAGAAGTCGCAGGTAGTCAAAGATCGAAGTTTCAGGGCGAGTTGTCATTTGAAATACGTCGAATAATATCGCTGTAAGCTTTTAAAGACACGTCGTTTGATCAGTAACATTTAATTCTTAATTGCTGCAACGCATCGTGCGCTATCAACAACAACTGTACAGGCGTATTTAGAACGAAAGTAAAGCATGTATCATTGTCGGAACTCTATGTTTAAAAGCACGTTAACAATATTAATGAGCAATACATCGAAATATCTATTTGCGGCGCGAGCGTAGCTAAGTAGGTACAATGGTCGGTGCATAAAAAGGCATCCAAAGATTGCCCGATTGTATCCCGAGCGGCTACGAAGCTGGACATTAAGAGTGAATTTCTCACGTTCGTGTGAGCAGTAATCACGACGTGGAAATATTAAGGACGCTAATATCTTGTACACATTTACATAACACGTAATAAATCTGTGTGTTCGAGCGCTTCAGACGGCGCCGTTGATAAATTCTTATTAGAGTTTTTGATGGTCTATTTCGATGCGACGGTGGCCGTGCCGACTTAATCTCGAATTGTGTCTTGTTGCCCGCTTTGCGACTGCGCACTTGAAAATACATGTGACTTTGATGCGCTGAGACATTTCACATCCTCGCTCAATAGTACGAGTATATCCACAACCAAATGCCACTGTGTATTGTATAAATATTAACTATAAGTTGATTAATGTCCTAAAATAAAAAGATAGAGAACTACAAAAGTAACGTTATTTACGCTAAACAGGAAGATACTTTTCTTTACTTTTACCAGCGTAGAGTGACACGCATTGTAAGTAGACCTAAATATTCTGATAGTATGCTAGTAGTAGTGTTATAAATCTAGAGCATAATTCATGTTAAGATTAGTTATCTGTAAGACTAATCGTCGGTCTGTACCGATACAGATAGTAAGCTGCCTGTAGGAACCGGTACTGGATAGACCGACTTGTACTCAAGGAAGTAGGCTGAAGCGCCAGACAAGGGGAGTGTAAAGCTGTGTTCTCATGTAACTTTTACAACAAAACACGTTAACAGCAATAGACAATTAACTACAGTTATATATATATAATTTTACAGTTTTGATTGAAAATTAAATCGAAGGTAATGAAAAAGGGAATTCAAATTCAAATTCAAATCTACAGTGATTTATTTATTTTAAAGTAATGTATAGATTCATAGGCTATATGCGTTCTGTAGGCCGGACATCGGCTGTCTGGTAGACCGGGAAAAAAAATAGCCGTTGAATAAAAACTCCCCGCTCTCTTTTAAAATAACTTCTATTCACTTGCATTCCAGCGGGTAACTGAGAACATCCATTCATATATGTATATATTTGG
>DWDX01004694.1:0-11359 GCA_018245675.1 Agara michaeli | reverse complement strand
GGTTACCATAGTACAGGTTCTGCTTACTTTGGGATCAGATGTTCGTGTGTGAGGGTGACCAAGATATTATTATTATTATTATACTAATTACGTTATTATTATGCTATACAAATAGCAGCTGGCAGACTTCACACCCCTGAAAAAATGGTTTACTATGGAAATTTAGATGTGTAGGTTTCCTCGAGATGTTTTTTCACTGTTATAGCGAGTAATTTTAAAACCCTCAAACCTAATAAAACTAGTCTATCACTTATCGCATTTATTTAATGCTAGCGCAGAAACCTCTGAAACATACGCACACGTCGTAGAAACGTAGATTTGTGTAAAATAGTCTCTGTTACTAAATTCATTAGCACAGTGTCTCGTGAAAAAGAATAAGGGTTGGCGAGTCGGGATGAATATAAAAAGCGAGCGTGACCTAGTGCCACGGAGCTGAGCGGTGGGTGACCCTCCAGCCTGGCCCCTGTCCCCGCGGCTGTTACTTTGCCGTATCCAAATGTCCAAATGAAACATTTAGGATGGGAGACGTCTCGCGAGATTTATTTAAAACACGCTTTGTTTGCTAGAGCCTTTAGGGTTAGTTTAAATGTTTCCCTCTTTTGCGGACCGTTTTTATTTTTTAAGTTTCATTAAGCAAATGTTTTGTGATTTTCATGACGAGTCGGTCACGGGCACTTCGAATCGACATCAATTTGATGGATGGATGGTGAAATATAGAGCTTCTATGACTGACATGACGAAATGAAAACGTTAAAGGTAGCTACGAAAACAGCTGATACTTGTTTAGGTACTGTGCGTGTTATCTACGATTACGTTTCGAGTCTTCATCCGTAATTTCTCAAAGCGTTCCTCGGAGATTAATCCATAAATCATGTTCCCCTTCAAAATAGATGGTACTATACTGTCATAATACGCGTAGCTAAATATATCCACGCTGTGTACACCGTGCGACTGAATAATTGGGAAGTTCGTTAGCGTCATTGGCCGAACAGTGTAATTTTTGACCAAGTGTTATGACCCGTGTCACTATATTATTTTGTCCTTGATGAAGCGGTCGCAGATCTGACAATGTTGTAGATTGCTAACGATATGTTGAGTTAAGCGACACGATGGGTCTCCGCTAATGGCAAATTTTCACAAGCTTCTCCACGCTATGTAGAGTTATAATAGAACGCATAAAAGAATATTGTACAAAGCTATTTATTATGACATTTCTTCTGATTTGAAACGGGGCAACAGATATTTGATATTTCCGTAATAGTCTGCATCCAGGTTTTTTTGCCAAAATACATAGCTGTAAACCATTTTGGAGCGTACTTCACCACGTGCCAGTGTGAATTGGAGTTCCTTACAAGTTTCGAATTTGAGTTTCAGACTGCCCGCCTTAGCTACCAAACTTCTACTTGCAATACATCATCAGAAGGACCGATTGTCTTGTTTGTTGTCAACGGTTGAACTTTGTCATTCGCTTCGCGGAAATTGAATAGTCACGCCTTTCTGTGAAGCGTTACAATCTCAAAATGTGGCTGACAAAATTTGCACGAGGCATTTCCGCTATATATTTTGGTGGGAATTTCCATTTTAACTTGAAAATTGTTGAGATACACTCCTTCGGAAACCATCTTATCATGCTTTGCTGTTTGACACGCGTCTTCTCTCAGAACGAGGAAGGTTTGTTACTGAAGATCAAACATTTTGCAATAGAACATTTTATACTGAAATATATTGACTTCTGTCTGGTAAGAAAATTCCCGAATACAATTTTTCATTCAATAATCAATCAAAGCAGATAGAAATAGCGAACTGGTAATTAGTCAATCAGTTTTTCTCGCCATTCCTATCTAAGTCTGCGCACTCAGGTAGGCCATTTTGCTATTTACGCCCGCACTAATTAATACAATTTCCGGTTGAACGACACTTGCACAATGGAGGCACAGATAAAATATTCCCGCCTTTTTTCTTGACGAACTACATATATGGATAAACGAGAAGCTATTAGTGGTTTTGCTGATAATGGAACAGATTTTCATAAACGTTTAATTTTAATTTTATGCATGTAATACTGTAGTTTATTATTAAATAATTTTTGTTTTATTATCATTGTTTGGCTTTGGCGTCGGCGTTGGTGCAATGTAGCGCTTTGAACAATATTGGTAACACACTGTACTGCTATGCTGTATTAACGCTATTGAAGTTCCGTTGCATAACTAAGAAAAAACATACAATTACGTTAGAACGTAACCGGTCGCGGGTCACTTGTTCTTGTAAATGAGTGGGAAAACATTGTGTTGTGCCCAAACGCCTTTATCGCGACGGAACAGCGGCGGAAATTGCCGTCGAAATAATTTTGACACTCCCATTTCATTGTTCTCCGGTCGGCGTCTGCCGTTTTGCTCGTGGGAATCTTAAAATTGTGTCTCAAATTGCGAACTGTGTTGTCACTTATTCTATTTGTTTCGTAATTCGAAAATTCGCCATGTGATTTTAATGATTTCGCATGGATCTTGTAATATTATCACATCGTTATTTCATTATTAAGAAAATATGATCGTCTCTCAAATTAGTTTACCAAATTTAAATGTAAACATAGTTTTCTTCTAAGCACATACGGAATAATGGACAAATAAGCTACGAGTCAGTAAAAATAGCCATAGACAATAACACAAATTGTCTATTACACAACGAATGTCAAGATACAGGTATGGTTTTAATTTTTGTGCGAGCCAGTAAACCGGATAATAAAAATGTCCATAGACAGCAACACAAATTGTCTATTACAGAAGGAATGTCTCATGGGTACAGGTATGGTTTCAATATTGTTGTCAGCCAGCAAGCTGTTGACATCTGTAGGTGTATGATATAAAGTTACAACCACATCTGGATTTAGGTTAACTGAAATATCACTTGATACCATACGGTATTAGGCTATATTAATATGTGGTTTTGGGTGTCGAAACTCAGTCGATGTACGATACACGCTAAGCATTTCTTTTCTGTAGACAACATATGTTGCTATACGTCCACAGTTGGGCTAACGTGTTTCTTATTTACAGGACTAACTTACTAAATCTCGTTACGATGTGATATTATCCTAAGCTTTATCTCTGTAATATATACAGAACGGGTAGACAAAGCTTATTATATAAAAGCCATTTACAATTTGCCATATTTTTTCTAATTGGCGATCAAATGAAAATTATAAACAAATAATTATACAGAGTGTCTAATATTGCGAACGTCGAAGTTCCAACGACCAAATACAGTGCGGTGACGTAATAGATCACAGTTTGCACCTTAGTTGTATGTAGGTGTTGTTTCAATACTGCCGACAGGTATGGGCCAATTAACAACAATGAGACAAATACACAAGCAATTAATAGACATGCCTACCCGAATATAGAACTCATATCTACCACAGATCATTAATGAATGCATAATATTTTCAAGATGTTACTTGTCGCAGCGCGTATCTGCTCGCCACGCCTTCCAAATTAAATTACATTCAAATAAGCATTAAAAAGTTATGCTAGGTTATGTTGATTGAAGTGGTTTTAGCTTTGTAGGTGAATCTTGAAATATTTTTTACACTACTTATACTAAATTTTAAGAGAGCTCCCAAACCGTGAAAATATTGTATCTTTATTAAATATTTATATTATAATGGTTTCTCCGAAAAACCTTCTAACGATTTAGATAAAAATTGGAAATGGTTGTTTTTTGGGTCAAGAATTCGATTAATCACAGATTTTTAGTCCACCGAACATAGCTCGGTGGTGCCGGTACTTAATAATAATCGAAACAAAATTTTAACCCGTTATTTAAAGAAAAGAAAAGAAAAAATGTCAAAGTATAAAAAGGTTATGCATAAGTCGGGAAACCACTTAAAAGGTTAAATACATACGCGAAGAGGTTTGCGGGTAATTAGTGGGAAGCAGTAGCGGCGAGGTTACTAAAGAAGTTGTGGCGACTTTGTACTGGTAGGTGCTGTTGTGGGCGATATTTGCATTTTTACTCTGTGCTCACATTTTATTAAATGTCCGCATAATATCTCTTTTAATAGTTTTAACTCTAATGCTTTTCTTTGTTATGTCCATTCCTAATACCCGCTGGGTAGTGGCCATCTCGAACACGTATCAAATAGCCATATCGAGCTGGCCACACAGTGAATCAACAAACTATTGTAATTAAATCATAAGAAAACAGAGGATAAAAAAAATACTCACTGGACAGTTTGGATGTTAAAAAAGTTGATTTCTTTGTATTAAGTGACTTTCAATTGTTTAAGACACCGATATGTTAACGATTTTTATTGTTGCAAAAATATTTACGTCTCAATATAGTGTTTTTGGGACATTGTAATTAATTTAAATTGTAGCTGTATATTTACCTACCATTTATTGCCTCCATGAACTCTTTATTTAAAAACTCCGATATTCAGCGGTAGTTACATTATTATTGAACTATAAAGGGCTAAGGGATTGTTAGAAATTAGTTCACAGTTCACCGGAGAACACTTTGCATCATTAGTTCTATTAAGCCGCTGCCGCCATTTTTCTGTCTGTGTTGGGAATAGATGGTAATTTTTTATAACGAAACTAAAATGACCAGTTTATATTTTGTAAATGTATGTAGGTATTTTTTAATGTGTTTCATATTTATGTGTGTAATATTTATGTTGCACGACCATGTATTTCAACGAATATAGCAATGGCGCCAAAAGTAGACACGCGTTCCAAAACTAGATTCAAATCCACCAGAAAATCTTAAGATACGATGATTTAAATTTAGAACCCGCACACACGCTTTTCTCACGTTAACACGCTTGCCAGCTCGTGTGTGAAGAAATCATTAATGCTTTTCACAACAAATCACTTTGAGTTCTGGTTCTATATATACAACGTCGTATTTACAATGACGTTGAAAGTAATACAGAGGGGTAACCCCACGCTTTACGTATACTCAGGAAGTTGTAACGGATATAAGGAATTTTTATGTGTGTTTCATTATTCGACGTTTTGTTTATTTGTTAAACGGCACCAGTTTCAATTATGTGCCGGTAGAACGCGTGTGCTGCGTTACACGTGAGAAATTGACGTTTCAACTCTGTACAAAAGGAACGAATTATTTTCTCCGTTCGTGTTTAAATTACATGTAATGCGTATTTATTGACGTGTAAGAGGGGAACTGTTTGTTTTTTCGTAATCGTGATAGCGTTTCTACGATGAAAGATATAATTAGTATGTTCAGTAAGTATTATTAATTAACAATTAATAGAACATTAATAATAAAACAATTGACAGTTTAGATATTAAAAAGAAAAAATTTGTCAGTTAGTAATCATTGAGTGATATTTCATTTTTAATTTAACTTCAGATTAATTCTATTTCGCCAACTTGTTATATTTTATTTATTCAATACAAATAATTCTCTATCGTTAACATGCTGAATATTTCTGTGATAAACTTAAATGAAACATTAATTTATAATGAATTAAAATCACTAAGCTGTATTTAAGATAGACGTAAATAACATAAATACAATTAAAAAATTGAACATAAAAATTTATTATGTAATAAATCAATCAAATTAATTAGAGTTAAATTATAATAAATTAAATTAGGTATTTACATTTCAAATGAAAAGACGCCAAATTTTTATTACAATTACGATTGATTCATAATCACTTGTAACCTAAAACAAGTAAGCAAAGTTAACGTTCAAAAACGTTCCGACAACAAATGATAAAAAATGCTGATGCTTGAAATGAGTGTTGTGAAAAATTGCCGAGAATAGCGCAGACAGTCGATCTATTCCCATCTCGCTGTTTTCTTTATCTGTACCCGGATGTAAATATTTTCAGACACGTTCCGAAAGTGTGCAAATTTTATATATGTATGTATTATACCTCCAGAATCTATTTCAAAGTTGTATACAAAAATTGAGTGTGTTCTAAAATGTGTACTTGTGGTTTATCGACTGTCTAGTTACTACGGAGCATGCTTTTTTTCTAACGACGGGGAGCAGGGGAGAGACACGTTTAAACTCTATATGTACATATAGTATAATGATAATGATAACTTAGGACAATTCCACACGAGGCTATCCGATTCCAAATTAGGCAGTCGAACGTCTGTGTTACGGTTACCGGACGGCTGATATTTTTGTTAAGATCAGACAGAACAAACAAATGTGCTCGTCGCACGAATGTCCGTCCCGGGTGAGAATCGAACTCACGACCTCCGATTTTGCAGTCAGGGTCTGCAACCACTCGACCACGAGGCCAGGCGACTAAAGTTAACTAAGCGAAACAAATGGTTTCCATTTCTATGTAGCTTGAATATAGTAGGGAAGTAATCAAAATACCGTTCCGAGTGTCAATAGAGATCGGTAGCTAACTAAAGGTAGTGTGATGAAAATTTCACAACTATGCAGTGCAGACAATGTGGATCGATTGGGCTATTTCCGTCGAGTGTTCGGCCCTTCGCTCGAAGACACGACTGCTAGTGACGTGACAGCCGCAAAGGGCTTCCGGGTTTTGTTTTACATTCCTCAATTGGCGAAGTAGAGAGCGCTCGTTACTTGCACTTCCTTCATACCGTACTGTCCTTCGCTCAAAATTGCCAATACCCGAAACTCTCAGAACGATTGATTCGAGACTATCTGATTCCAAATTAGGCAATAGAAAATTAAAAAATTACAGTATTATGAAAACCGGACAGCTCATAAACATATACGTAATACTTTGCTTATTAAACCTCGATACGGTACAAACAAATGGGCTCATCACACAAGTGTTCGCTCTAAGTGGAAATCGAACCCACGACCCTCCGATTTAGCAGACAAGGCCTCTATCCCGACTAATAAACCAGTCGTATCTCCTGTAAGTACGATGTTTAGTCAACGAACGTAAAGGCATTTATATTTCGCAATGCCAATGTAAATAAATAATCCCTCTCGCAATTTTACGGCAATTTCTTATAATGGTTCGATAAAAGAGTTACAGCTCCCGCTGTAATTTTATATATTGACATGATTATGTACTAAAGCATATTTCACGGCCGAACTACCGTGCAGAATGTTAGGATTTGGTTTCACATTTCGATAGCGCTTATCAATCTACAATTAAACAGATTACAATCACAGTACAATTGTAACGGGAATTCAATGTCATAACAATACAATACAATAGAATATAATACAATGTAATACAATACAATACAATCATAATTACAGTAGAATACAATTAAATACAATACTTATTAACATACAATTTACAAATAAGGTTACATTTTTAAGTTTCATATTATAGTACGAGTAATAATAATAGCAACAAAATGTAAGTTAATCAAATATTGTTCAACAATACAAATGAAAGAATACAAAAGTGTGATTATATAATTTCAAGTATTATTATTTACTTAGTAAAAATTATATTATATCTCGCGTGATGGTATAATAATAATTAATTGCCTACAAAGTATAAGAAACTGGGCTACACTTGGCAAAAGCCTGAGTATTCCTGGATTAAAGGCCAGAGAAATACAAATTTAAAAAAAAGAATAATAATAATAATAAATTTGTTTCATAATTTGAATACTTTTATTGTCCATAAGCGTATGGTGAGTGGAAACAATTTTTGAGAATGCTTTAAACTGTGAAAATCCTGAAGCGACGTCACGAAGGCACGACTATTTCATACCCGTCTGTGATATTAAGTTTCGAGTTAGAGGATATACTCTTAGATGCAATATCTCCGGCTGCAGTAAGCCGCTTTGTAAGTCAAATTGAGTTCGGTTTCTGTATATTTTGCGGTACGGAACTAACTGCGTTTCAACTGCGCTGCTCGTAATATAATACAATATATTATAATTCATATTATCGTTATTATTTCGAATAAGGGTAGGTGAGGATATTATTAACAGTCCTATTGTAGGTAGGTCGCAGATGTCTATGACTGTCGCCTGCCTGTTTGCGACTGGTCGCATAAAAAAAATGACGGCTGATTTTTTTCATTTCATACACTGTCGGAGGGTAGTCCATAAAAATGAGTAAGTAGATGGCGACATTTATTAGCTCGTGAGCTTTATACATTTATCGTCTGCTATGGAATTTATTTTCGCTGGTACGTAACGATCTATCATTATCCCGGGCCGCGGTGGGAATGTTTTCCGTTGTCCCTCATTATTTTTAATGTCGAAACTGGCTTGATTCTTCTCGTAGGCGCCTGTTTGCAGCCGAAGTGACCGAATGAAGCGAGATGACAACACGGCGACTGGCTTAAATTGGTTACAAGGGTCATCTTACTAGCATATTCGAGTACGTAAATATGGAAACTATGATTTTGATTAATTCTACGTACTTGTCTCGTGTGTGCGGAACCCATTATTCAAGTCTTTATATTTTGTGCCCTCTTTTCTTGTTAGTAACGAAACTACATGAACCCTACTTTTGGCATTATAAAAATAGTTAAAAACATCTAATATGTACCGCTTATGGTTTTCTAACGGCTGTATGTAAATGGAATGTTTTAAAAATACGAGCAAGCAATCGCCCCGAGTGTTAACCACTAATCTCTCAGCGGCGGTCGACTGCCGGCGTCGGAGACTGTCAGTGTATATTGATTAGTTAATGCACACATATATTTATTTTTATATTTATATCTTTTAATTTATTAGGGTCATCATCATCTGCATGTTTTACTCCAGCGCTGGATAGAAGCGTCAGGCACCGAGCGCCATCTGTTGTAATTGTCGCATAATTATACATACAGTTCAAATATTTACACTCCTACTGCTGAGCACGATTCTCCGCAACAGCAGACAAAACATACAGACGAAATCACTGGATGTTGAAGCATAAACTTTTGGACAAATGTATATAACGAAATTAACACTAAGTAGGAATTGTTTTTCATCCAATCCCGCTGCCGCCAAAAGCGTCTTACAATACCAAAAATACATTATTTTCATAAAAGGTTCACAATTTGCCAAATGCGTCTTGGCTACACAGTTAATTGAATAATTATTGGAATTTTAGGAAATCAGTCCAATAATAAACAGTAATAGATAGTTTTTAATGTTCTTTAGCGTGTCGTCTTTATCGGCAAATATTTTAGAATTTTCACTCAATTATGGTCGTTATCATGGTATCGGTGGGAATACAAACGATATTAAAACCAGTGGACCCTCGAGACCTTCGCGTTCACTCGAAACAAATCCTTTAGCCGTTAGCGGATGGAATTTGTAATATTTTAGGAAAAAATTCAGTCGCGCTGAACCAAAGAATTAAAATAAAAGATTTCACGATATCTACATACGTCGGCGTGCGGTCGGCGGGCTTATTTTGTTTTACCCTTGGAGCGGGAGGGATCTCGCCAGTGGCAAGTTGAGAAGCGCTTAAGTGGTTTTTGGGATTCCATTGCGTCTTTTTATTGCTATATTTTATAGACGTGGAAGTAATTTTGTTTCCCACTTATGCGTAGTTACTTAGTAAATATGAACCTTAGATCTACTCTTGTTCAGTGTAAGATTTGTTTAATTTGTATAAATAATTACGTACAAATATAACACTTTTACACAATCGAACTTTTTATCACAATCCCATATGGTATAATTATAGTCAGTATTTTATTTAAGCGTGTTAGAAAATAAAGTATAGTAACAATTTTGAACTTCAACTTAACATTTCAATTTTAGAAACAACATTTGGTTAAAAATACGTCAAATAAAAAAGTACAAGTACTTATCTAAAAACAATTTTTGTATGTGAGGTAAAGATTTGATCATACAAATGAACATAGGAGTCTTTACTATTTACTGATATTTTAAAAGGAATAGTAAATAAACCGTCTGCGTCACATCCTTCTGAAAGATACATTTAAAATTTTTTCAACGCTTCCAAATACAATTTTCATCCTTTAATTTAAAAAAGGAAACGCAAAAAATTGCTTCACGCCACGGCTCGGTCCGCGTAATGTCAGACGACGTGACACTTTCCCGCCTTTTTCTTTTTTTTCTAATGCTTTGATTTATTGCGGCTACAGCCTTGATATTGGGTAAGCCGCAACAGATGTCGAGCTACCGGATTTAGCTGTACATTATAGGTTATGGTACCCCGAAGTAAACTTTGGCGATCTTAAATGAATAATATAATTTTTCTAGATTTTTACCCAGCCGTTATGACTGGTCGTAAAACGTTCGTTAAACTTTACGTCTGTGTAACAATTATTTATGTTGGTTAAACATGTCAGGTTTGTCCTCGAGTTAAAGGCAATACTTGCTATGGTAATGTCAGATAACACGATATTTTAAAGTGACTTGAAGCTGCTCTCTTAAAAATAAGAGAGAGAAATACAGGTAGAAACGTTTACTGCAGCATAAAGATCTGGCCATAACCCTTTTTGTGTCCCACTGTTGAGCAACTGCTATACAAAAAAATTATAACCGTAATGAAAATGTTCGATTTTAGTGGACCGTCACAAAACGTCGTTAAAATAATTTGGTGGTGCAATTTTTGCGAGGGGAATTAAGTTGTGCCATTACAAGTTACAATCGAGGGATGTTGCTTATTTTGTAGCCAATAAAACGTAACGACCACATTTGCATTTCATTTGCAATTGCGATGACGAGACGTTTGTGATATTATTCTGAACGTTAACAATATAACTGAATCTCAGACCATTTCGTTCCTACTATGATTTCGAAATCTCAACATTTTTTTTACCTGGTCTATCAACCTTCACCAAGTATTCATACGACGTTTTCTTTCACCCTAATAGCGAGTGATGCGTGATGAGTTCGTGCCAGGATTTGAATCCAGAAACCAGGATTATGCCATATAGACACTAGCTTTTTGTTTACAGATATATACTTACTTACATATTGGTAAAGTTAACATCTTTGTGCTAGAACTCGTAGCTTATCACATGGGTAAATTCTGCTTTTCAGTGTCCACAGAGAAACAAAAATGGTAAAAAAGAAAAATAATATCCTAGTGAGGAATGTTGCGTTATAGTTGCTCACGTAGAAACCTTGTTTCTGATATAGCATCGTTTGCTTTTATTTATGTAATAGTTGATTGATGAAATTGTGCGCGGTTTTTTGCGCGCCAACATTAACCTACGCCATTATCGCTTATGAAACTCACTTCCGGCAGCGGGTAACGGTTTATGCGTTTCGAGCGTGGAATATTATTTATTTTTAAAACCGCGATACATAACTTGTCGATGCTAGACTGTTTATTTCGGAAAAGTTCACAAAGCAATTGAAAACGAAAACCGTTGACAGGGTTGCCAACTTTATTTTCTAGAGGATCGTACAATACACTAAGAAAAATCGTATTTTACCAAGAATTCTAGAAA
>DWDX01004693.1:0-11360 GCA_018245675.1 Agara michaeli | reverse complement strand
AATAGATAGAGTGATTGAAGAGGAAGGTTTATATGTATAATAACATTTGTATAATAATATATGCGCGAGACGAAGTCCCTTGCTGAAGACCCTTGCTGGTCAAATCTGCACTTCTTAATAGAACCTTATTAATAAGGTTGCCTAACACCCTCAAGTAAAAGTTAACCGCCAAATGACTTCGCGCCGTTCAACCGGCGTGTTGCGGTTGTGTCTAAGAGTGTTAATCCTTCGCCCTTTCCCTTCAATCGACCAACCACTTAACCATCCCCTTTAAGCATAGAAATTCTCCAATAATAATCCACTCAAGTAATCCATTGAAGCGGGATACATAAATATTAATTACCTTTAGATAATGAAAGAGTAAACACTTCAGAAAATGCAATGGATACGAAATTCTTCGAATGCGAAAAATAATCTTAAAATGACACCACGTGAAATTATTTCAAAAAAGCAACAACTATTGTTTCACAGCAGCAAGTACTCAGTACGTGCGCATAAAAACGGTAAATTAAGCGCATTACGCTTCCTGGATAAGTTGGATAAACAAAATGCATACAGAGCGAGTACACGAGGCGAGGAGTAAACATAACTATTTGCGAATGCAACCAGACACCGCCCGACGTGCCTTTCGCAATCGTTAAAATAAAAAGTACCTACACTGACCGAAATGTATGTGGCCACAAGTAACGTCGAGAAAATATATTCGCAACGTTGGAAAAGCTTTCCCACTAAATTGTTACTGAATTGGGTGCAGGTACTTTTTAACCGACTTCAAAAAAAGAAGGAGGTTCTCAATTCGTATGTTTGTTACCTCATAACTCTGGACTGCGTGGACCGATTTCGACTTTTTTTTTTTATTGCACACTCTTAATAAGATTTCTAAAGCCTCCCCTGATGGTAAATGTTTAAAGTCATGTATGGACACTAGCAACAATGGATCACCAACCATAGAGCACGTGAAAGAGACCTGGATCTTTGCAGCGATTTCAGTCTAGGATCACTAGATTAAAAAAGGTAGTTAACCACGCTACTCAAATGCAATGCTAATTACCAAATATGTAAATTAATAACGAATTATGGCAACTATTGTTATTACGGAGGTCGTCTCAATAAGACAGACCGTAAGAAATGTTGATCTCCGTTTTCTTACAATCTTCCATCTTGTTTGCGTTACAAGTATTAAATTGCCTTTACTGCTCTTTAGTGCTGCTATGTTTACAACGAAATGTACTTTTATATTTCGAAATACCTCTCGAAATGCGGTTTATAAAGTTGTGCAAAAAAATCTTTTCAGAAACCTTCCAGGCCAAGCCAAAATTAGGTTTTAACAACGAGTACTAACCTTCCGTCTCTCGAGTCGTATAGGTAATTTATTTTGTAATCCGCTAACACGCAAGGACAATTACGTATTGAAAACATTTCTTTTATATAAAAAAATGTAACAGTTGTGTAGGATCAAAGCAAAATAACCACTCCCAGTTTCAGTTGAAAGTTGCCTTCGTAATGTCAGGTTTCTCTAAATAATAAATGATGTACGTTCCGCACGCGCTTGCGGTCCACGAATTAACATGCGGATTCACCGGTCACATGGCTACAGTGAATTTTACATAACGACCGCGTGTAAAAGCTTGCTTATGACGTGATATGTGAATTTCAGACACCACTACTACTTATTACTGTGATGTGTGCGATGTTATTTTGAAGGGAATATGTACCTATCACACGCAGTATCATGCTCACCTAATCTACATGAAAGTTCAAGCCTATATTGAACTACATATTCCATAGTTAATTACTCAATCATCATCTTTTCTTATTTTGTAATAACTTAAATGACTTAACTCAAGTTTGAGAGAACATTAATAAAAAGTACGAAAACCATATACATACAGCGATAAATTAAATTTCACGAGAATTCCAGCCTTGCAATTCAAGTGAAAGCTTTGTGAAATTGTGGTTTGTGAAAGTGGAAAAAGCACTTACATGTGATGCAAATATACACACATACCATATGTATCTATAGTATTAACCGGTTCTGACAGGATTTCAATTGCGGGATGAGCTCGTGTAACGATTGCAATTGAGCCCTCACGTCAGCTCATTTGAAGAACAATAATCATCAACAACGGATATAGCCTCACAAGGGAACGGCTAACTCTAATCCGTACCAGACCAATATTAAATCGCATACAACCCTTTCTGTCATTAAAGTAGATAGTAAAGTTGTACAACTTACACGATTTCCAACCCTTAATATAAATTTAAATTTTTACTGAGCATTTTCTTGATCTTTTGGACACTTTCAATAATTCTTTAAAATTGGAACAAAAACACTGTCATTTTACTTAGTTCGTTAAATTAAAGTCTGGAAATACACACAATATCTATTACTGATTGTGGAATACAGTGGACAGTCACATAAAGAGTGCAAAATATGAGTAAATTAAGATAAAGTACATACCTGTCCTGGGTTATACAGGTCTAGGAAAATTTTGCTTACATGGTCCTTCGAGGCCATCATACTCTTAATACAATAGCCGCGCCACATAAATGTGCAAATGTCCCAGAAATCACACCAAAGGACCTTTCAAGGGTGAAAGGATAATGAAATATCAGTTTGCAATATTCTATTTATGTTTTACCAATGACCTTTGACATATAAAAAATATTTTATGCGACCTTTTCTCAACTTTTGAACCGCTCACTCCGTGCTAGCAATGCGAAATTGTACTTTGAACTGTAAAATAAATAATAAGTGATTACTTAAAATTGCTGATTCTGGCGATATAAAACATTATTTTGATCAAAAGAATTATCTCCAGCGCTCGCTTTGCAAAATTATCTATTTCAAATTGTAAATTTATTATGAAAAATCTATGAGCCAAATGAGAGATAGCTATATTACTCGGATAATTAAAACTTGACAATAAACCGATGTAAGGGCTAATGACTCTGATTATTCTATATTTAGACACAAGAGAAGTGTTGATTATAGCAGACATAATATGTAGGTATGTTTACTAATATTTCTAACACGTGTTTATTTCAGTGAGAGGATTCATTGTATGTATGTATAAAAATAATATGTTGCCAAATATCTTGCTCGCATATAATTGTAAGATGGTTGTATTTCTAAATATTTACCACCTTTCTTCATGAACAACGTGCTTCAAGACTTTGTAAACGACATCAAATCAACAGTACAAGAAACCAAATCACGTATTTCTGCTTTGATGTCGAAATAGCGGTGAACCGCAATTCTTTTGGTTCTTTGTAAAGCTATAGTTGAACAATGTTTCTTTTTTTATGTAAGCAAACAACTAACACGGCACGTCTTCTGGCTAGAATTGACATTAATCGCAATAAATGACACCTAGGAAATAAAACAAATAGACACAAGCGACGTCAATAGTCGACGAATGTGTCAGTGTACTCACAGCTTTACAAATACATATGTAGATAAATATTGAGTTAGATTTGTACATTATTTCAGTTCATAATATTTGAGCCGTTGATCCTTCGAGCCGGATCATAATCGAGATCTTAAGGGGTACCCTTTGCCCTTTCAACCCTTATACGACACATGACGTGCAATAAGTCCCGACGGCCGGTGACAATGTCCATTTATAATGTCTTATATGGGTGGGACCATATTTGAAATGTACATTATATTATAATTTAGGACGAGAAACTTCAACAAATAGATTGTACGGTATAACGTTATAACTGTGCGTAAGAATTACTTTTTTAATTGTCCCACTTTTTGACACGGTACGGAATCTCTTGCCAGTCGTAAGAGGTGACTAAAATGAGGCTTCCGGGTTTAGGGGCGGCTAGGGTGGGTCAAACCATCCAACTAGGGATCTCGGGAAGGCTCGGGACAAGAAAAAAGAACCGCGCTAGAGGAAACTGATGGGGTCAAGTCAATTAAACGTTGACGAGTATATAACAGAAATTACAACTACCACAATTACTTTATTATTAGCAGATGTTGCATCTGCAATATAAGGTGCAGATACATCCGTTCTAGCGGCGCATAAATCACAGCTCAAAAAATAAAGCTAAAATTTGAAGTCACGCAATGATAAATAGAATGTCAACAAGTTTGAACAAAAAGCCACCCAAGAAAGCATAAGTCCTAAATCTTAGTCGAGTAATCACATAATTACAAGATTAAAGACATTAAGCGCGCCCGTTACGTAATGTAGCGGAGAAGTAGCCGAAATGGGAACATTGCAGTTTATGAGTTAGAAAATATTGCTTCTAAACGGAGTTGAATGGGATATCAGAACTGTTATACAGTTTTAATAATACAATTTTATATTCATGAAAACTGGAGCAAAGTTGAGCCGTCGAACCATCGATAGAACAATATAATGGAATTTAAAAGAATAATATAACAGTTCTTTATAAGTTCATCGTCTAAATTGTTTTGATTACATTAATTTGAATACGTATTTCATACGTGTGAAGAAGCAAAGCTGAAGCTTTTTGCAATAATATTTATTAAAAAAGATTAATACGTTTTAAAGTTCAAGTAGATATACAATATTTTTGATGTATGGATAGATTTTCTGATAAACGTACCAGCAACATATTTTGACATTTCAAGAAACCAGGGCAGAATTTAAACCAGATTTCAATGAGCTCCGAAAATGTTTCACGACAAAACCGCCAAGAGCCATTAAGATCGCCACGACGGAGAGGTGGACCGCAAAAATGTAAGCTGACGCCATTACGATATACCTGAAAATACGAATACTCTGCTAACTTAAAGCGCATACCGAAACAAAATTTTTATATGTAAAATTCAGGTGTAGTGTTCTCGTAAACCGCTTGACTGATTTAGATGATTTCTTTTTGCGTACTTATGGAATCACTTGGATTGTTCTCAGTTATAGTTGGACCCGGTAAGCGGAGTTGTTATCGTGAACCAGAATTTCCCATAAATATCATTATTCCATTTGGATTTTTCACTCAAAACGCCCATACTTCCCAAATCCTAAGCCGCCAATAACAACTACAATCTTTAATACTTTATATTCTCTAATAACAAATAGACATTTGACCTCAATCCTTTTTTATTGTCCCACTGTAGGAGATGCGTCTTGTCTCACACGTGTCTGATTTAGTGCGGGATGATACTTTATACACCTCAAATTCAATGTCACGAACTGTACGAGGAGATATTAAGTCAACGTCATCACCGTTAACTGTTCATTTGCATCACGCTATTCAGATTTACCTGCAACTGGAATTGTAATCAAATATAATCTTAATTTAACAATATTGCAGGCTCGGGGTTATTAAAAACGAAATTTCACCATTGAGTACCCACCTACAGCCCACTCAGAAGTGATTTTCTGCATCGCTGCGCCTCATTCGGAACCGGAAATTCTCTCGATAATTTTTGTTCAAAAAAGAATTAGCGAGCTCCAATATTTTTGCTTTGAAAACCGCGTAGTTACTATAGACATATTTCGCAATATTTCAGTATTCCTCATTTAGACAGCATTAAAATTTTGAATGCATGCATTAAGAGGGTGATGAATGTAGACGAAGCACGTCAGATTTGTAAGGACAGAGATATTTGGCTTTCTGCCTACCGCTTTAGGGACCTGGCGTAATGGTGTAATAACAATAATAATAAAATTTTGAGTACACTTATCATTAGCCTAGATTGTTATCTAAAGATGATTAATTTATCACATAATGTATAGAAGACATGAGGGAAAATGAGAAGAGATGCAATCTAGCAATGGACTAATATCCACTGATGGTGATCTCTTTAATATTTATCCTAAGAGGGAATTGATAACAAATAACAAGAATAATAACAATAACAAGCTCAGCAATCAAGATCAATAATCCCTGTACCAAGAGAGCAGCCATGCATAATAAAAATAATTACTGACTACCTGATGAACCTCCAACAAAGTTAGAGAAACAAAAATACGCTCCATACATAACAGAGGAAACACAAATAGTAAACTGTATATTAGTTTGCCTCTTTTTTTCACGGTAGTTAATATTAGCATGCACAGTAAAGTTGTAGTATGTGTTACCTCTTTGAGGTCAGCTTTATGCGCTAAATCATAAAACTAGCGAACTTGTTAGTTCGCTATAAAATCGGTCATTGTGTTGCAAAAGTCATTTACAATCTTAATATACGATGGGTATATATAAAAATGCCGGATCACAATATTAGTTCGCGGTGGATTCCAAAACTACTCAGACTATTTTAACAAAATTTTGGATATTGTGTATAATTTGATCCAACTTACTAATAGGATAGTTTTTATCTTGATTAGTGATTTCATATTTAGTTTAAATTCATTGTTTTTATAAGACAAATTAGGTAAGGCAAAGTAAGTTAGCATGTAGCAAGCAATTGTTGGATGATGTCAGTAATTGGAAAATGACACTTGCTGATGCAGTGTTGCCATCCACGACTAATAATTAATCAATTTAGCGTATTATAACTGAACCAAGACTCAGACACATCTCGACAAATTGGGACGGAATAGCTCACGAAGCAAACGATAAGCAAACCCGGCGCGCGTGTATCAAAATAGTGATGACTGAAGTACATCAGGTCTGTAAGGATAGAGATATTTGGTAATCAATGCTTTTTGCTCATCTCGTTAGAGTCATAGCACAATGATATTATACAATAATAATATATGACATAGAAATAATTATAAAATAGGTTTTTTCTAGATCCTTTTGATCTTGTATGTAATTTGCAAATATTTTGTCCGTGGAACAAACTGTTCGAGTCTAGGAGATTGATGAGCTATCGGTTAGTAATCAATCAGCTTGAAACGCTTGCAGTCGTGATGAGGCTGTAGATTGCATGAAACCTTAAATGAAATAAAAAATCAACTCCTACCACAGAAGGGTTGGCCTCTAACTCCTATTGCTTCCATTCCGCAATGGAGCAGCATGGTGAATTATATTCAAGCTCTCTAGTCTCCGTCGATATTTTTGCCCAGCAGTGGAATGAAAAAACTGTTGCAACTAATCCGCATAACGGAAATTATGAAGCTGGGTTTAAGGTTTCCGATTTCTTTTTTAAATGACAACGAATTTTAACCTTTTTCTAACAAGTGAGGACAGCCGTCAGAAAAAGTACTCAACTGTAAATTTTACTCAAAAATGATAGTTAACATTACAGTCGACAAATAGCGTTCTCTGTCTTACAACACACGCTTAACATGCCCTTTGAATCGGAACAGCTCTAATGCAAAACTAACGCTAGATCTCACAAACGCAAGAGCCACGCCCCGTATTACTTAGAATCCGTCCGTCCGAATCACACCCAGATACATACATATATACTGATGTCATATATTTAAGTGGACGTAACATTCGAAGGCGAAACGCTCACAGCCACAGGCGGTTTCAGATCGCATGCGATCGTAACGAAAATAAAGCGAAACCGGATGCGGTCACCAATTAGCTGAGTGACCGCTGAGTGTCCGTACTACGGAGGGTACGTTAAGCAGTCGATCCCGGGCGTTTTCGTCAATTGACGAACGTTAAATCTTGTCCGGAAGCTTTAAAGGCGGTTTAAAAAAATGCGACAAATGATTTAGTCACTGACCTCTATCTCCACCTAATCGCAGTGGAGCAGCGTGGCGGAGAATGGTTCAGACTTACCGCATTTACAGGAGCGACCCGTACCCAGCAGTGGGATGCAAAAAGGACTGCAGCCAATATTCCAACAGGTGACGAAAAGTGCTCAAACACCACTAGAAAATTTCCGTCTTTTTCCACGTCTTAAGTACTTCATTATTCATAGAAAATGTTAGCCGGCCGGAGTCGAAATATAAATTTAAAGGCGAGCTTCAAACGATTTTAAGCTCCACGAGAGACGCAAATCAGCATACATTACGTGGTTGGTATACATGTAATGTAAAACTATTAATATTCACGCTTCTGTGTGTGAATTTGCTTAGCCACTGCAATTATTGCAACTTCAATTGAATGCCTATATTCTTAATAAATTCTTTTCTTCTTAAAAAAGAGAAAAATTAAAGCCTTCTTTAAAGACACTTAATTATCGACCGTAACTTAGGTAATTGTATCCGGCGTTATTAACGCATATTACATTAATCACATTAAAATGTAAGTTAAGTGGGAGTTTTGTAATTAGTATTAATACTGCAAATACATCCATGTCATAGATTCCACTCTTTCAGTAATGTATGTGTAACTATTCCGCTTTGTTGAACGGGCAGAACTTTACATTCAACAAATTGTTTATGCAGAAGCGAAATAAAAATTGAGTTCACTACTGTAACAATAACTTATTGGAAATAAATTAGATTCATATTTCGTGTCTTTTCCAGCATAAAAATGGCACTTTTGATGTAGTAACTAAATAAAATGAAGCCAGCGTTCGCCGACACTTGAACGGAAAAGTTTATACAAAGGCGCCACGACCGCGAACTGGCTGACATCTCCTTTACAATTTCCCTCCAGTTATCCTTCGGAAATCGGGGGAAACTCAGCCGTTGAAATGAAAAGATACAGCCATTTCATTGAAACGATAAATAAATTCGATCGGCGTAGAGCTCGTAGCAGCGCTACGGTGCTACGATTTTATGAGTGTGCGTTATTTATGTTAAACTAGTATGTAGTGGAATTAAACAGAACTATCTGCTACTCTCGACTGGATTCTTGGTCTAGTGAATAGAGCTGACTGTTAAACAGGCGGTCTTGGGTTCAATTCCAACCCAGAACAAACATATTTGTAATGAGCACGTTTGTTTGTTGAGCATCATAGGTACATATATATGTATATCAATTGTCCGGTTTCCAGAAAACAAGCGTTTGATTACCAAATTTGTAATCAGTGTGATAAGCTACACACAGAAGCACGAGGCGTTCCGAGGTAGTCCACTAAAATAATAATTCATTTCATTTAGTAAAACATGTTATTATAATAAGTCAAACATACTCAAAACTTGAAATGATTAATGAACATCAAATGTACTTAATGCTGTTCTGGTTTATGCCATACAAATTTTATGAATTTTATTTCAAATCAAATACATTTCCCTAAAATAAATTCTTTTATTCAAGATTACATTTTTTATATTGCTATTTACAGATTTGTTCTTGTACATTTTGTTCCACGTCTACGTATTGTTTAAGTTTTTTTCAATCATATAATCAATTTGATTTTTTTTATTATTATAAGCAATATCTGCATCGTTTACACATAACTATACATAGTTGACACAACATATTTGTACATTTCGACGTATCCTGAGTAGCAAAAGCTAAAGTCTACAAAGCCTAATTAAAAAGTAGTCCTAATATTCCTAGCAAACCTACTATTTAATTGCTTGAAAAAAAAACAATAAAACAATCTTAAGTGGACTAAAATCAAATTTCGTTGTAATTATATTTAAATAAATATATCGTGAAATAAATTGTACATGGAATTTGTAATGAAAACACTGATTAGCTTTATTTTCAAAAAATAAGGCTATTTGAAAAACATGCACTCGGCTTTATAAAAATCTTCGTTTTCCGGTATGAGCTAATATTATCCGACTACAACCTTACAAATTAATTACGAAACAAAATTCTCCAACGCCAAATCACAGAGAATGTTACAAACTTGATAATTAATCTTAAAAACAATTTTCACTCCTCAATTTTGTTGTAATCGTAGGTCAAACTCAAGACTTTTGGAACACAAAAACTTGACATGGTTTCGAAATATTCACTCTACACACCTAGACACTTGAACTGGTCCAATTTGAATGTTAAACAAAATTATAACTTGTCTACAAAAATGTATGCAAAAGAAAGTTCTTAAATCCAAAATATAACAGTATTCTGTATTTTATTCGTCGATGTTGTAATAATTAATATAACGCATTATAAGCAAAATTGACCATTATTTATCTTAAGCTATCAGCATAAAATGGAGAAACCTTGCTAGAATCCTCGAAAGCACTACGCAAGTTTCTTCCCTTCCCGTATAAGTCTCCTTCGGCTCGAAGGAGCTTCCACAAAGCGTGCGTAATACATAATTTTTGACAGGACGTTTTTAGGGTCGGCGTCGTTCACAGGGGTCGTCAGCAGGGATTGTTTACGGGGTGACCTTGAGGCGACTCACCTAGAATCCTGCACATGGTCGGTGGTCGCCGGGCTCCGGTGAGCGCGCGGCCATCGCTCCGTTCACGGGGATATCATCACTCGCACTAACGTTCACTGCACGTCACTCATATCAATAGTCGGCGTCGTCAGCGGAGCGTGCGTGCACCCCGGCGCTCTCCGCTCCATTCACTGAACTGCCCGGGCAACGTGTATGGATTGCGCAAACTCGGACGCGCGTTGCGAGGGCACGCCAGAGCCCTCTGCGACTGCTCTCGGCCACGCACCGTGCCGGGTTGGGCGCGTCTCAGAGGTCACAGGGTCGCTTTCGGCTCACGCCTGGATACTCGGCTATTTGGGAGCCAACACGGATTTAATGTGACAATTAGATCTGCTCTTAACGGTACATTACGCCGTCTCGAGTTCCACGGCTCGAGGCGGCTGACATTTCATGTTGCGGCATTCCGCTAGTATTTCGGTTTATTGCCCTGTATTTCGACCACGTGTTTGCTGTATTTATGTTTTGTGTATAGATGACAGCGTGCCCTCGACATAGTCTGGCTGACAGCAGCTCGACGATATTGTATTATATGTAATAATCATTGTTGTAAAACAATTTCTTAAAAACTTAAAATTGAAGTATTGTTACGAATGGTATTAAAAATGAAAGGTACTGAGAATCCATCCAATCCAAAACTGCACCTACGCTGAGACTTTTGGACATATGTCTAACTGTGTAACTAGGGGAACCAATTACAAGGGGCTGTGCCAATATTGGGACGTGGTAGAACATGTATACAGTTCGCCAGGGGAAGTACCGCCGCTACACCGATGTCTGCCGTGAAGTAGTTGTCATTACAACTATTTGTTGTTCGGTCTGAAGGGTTTGAATGCTGGTCCACGTGTATTCTAGAAGCGACCATCTCAGGCCTCATGAGTAGCAGCGCATCTGTGACAAACCGCTAATAGAGCGGATGCTAACTGTAGTTACTATGTACTAACTGGACTAACATTACTAACAGTCCTATTCCTGCAGGCCTATTACTAATAAATACTTTTCATAATTATTTATTTTTAACAACTACTACTAACTGACTTTACTAATAGGCACTGCCTCGTTGGTCGGGCGGTCGCTAGCGCGACTGCCGATCGGGAGGTCCTGGGTTCATAATCCCGGGTTGGGTACTGTTGGATTTTTCTAATTTAGAATTTCTAGCAGTGACTCAGAGTCTGGATGTGTGCCC
>DWDX01004692.1:0-11360 GCA_018245675.1 Agara michaeli | reverse complement strand
TGACTGACTGACTGACTGACTGACTGACTGACTGACTGACTGACTGACTGACTGACTGACTGACTGACTGACTGACGTAGTGATCTATCAATGAGCAGCCGAAACCACTGGACGGGTCGGGCTGAAATTTAGCATGCAGGTAGATGTTATGAGGTACGCATCCGCTAAGAAAGGATTTTGATCAATTCTAACCCCAATGGGATAAAATAGGGAACACCGCCGGCAAAAGCTCGTTGAAATTCGGTATAAACAATATCGACAGCAGAAGGCTAGAATGATGAGATAAATCAACAATACGTGTATGCTCATAAATTATGAATACACAAATAATTGAGCAGTTGCCATGTTAAGTATCAGCATTTTTATTGTTGACGTTATTATCTAGTACAATAAACAGTTGAATGTTTGCACGTTTCGTTATTTGAGTAATCATATTATTACAAACAACACTTGAAAATTTAATCATGTACTTGAACGTATTTATGTATGTAGGTAACATGTACATAAATAGCTATATGTTTCAAACTGATACCGAATGCTGATTTTACATGGAGATAATAACACTACGGAGAATACAGATGAAGTTCATATTTTATACATTCGTTGTGGCAAAATGTATATATGATAATGTTTTATCAACAATTGACTGACCTCGTGGTCGAGTGGTTAGAGACCCTAACTGCAAAATCGGAGATCGTTGGTTCGATTCCCACCCAGGACAAACGTTTATGTAATGAGCACATTTATTTGTTCTGTGTCTGGTCGTAATAATAATATTTATATAAGTATTATATCGTATGTATATATGTATGTCTGTCAACTGTCTGGTTACCATAACACGGGCATTCAATTGCCTAATTTAGAATCGGATAGCCGTGTGTGAAATTGTCCCCAGTTATTATTATTATTATTGATAAACATTAATATCCTCAAAATCTTCGTATGAATTTGAAACTATCTGTTCGTTGCTGTTACATTTTGGTTTACCAGTGACCTTTTAACGGTATGCTCTGGTCATTAGATGGACGGCTAACAAGCACAGGTTGGCCAGTACCTAGATGACTGGTAAAATCATCCGGAGGCAATTGACCCCTTAAGCACTGGTAAAGAGACATCCTTGAAGGATCTAAATCCTCTTCTCGGTACAAAGACGTAAACTTGATACGAATCTCGTAAGTCGAGCCGATTGCATCTACGAAGTAGCTTCAAATGATGTATAAGATTCATTATCTAATTATGTACTTATTATTTTATTAAGGTCAACGAACCCGATCAGCGGTTGGCAGGTTCGTGGCCGCTTCGGGGTGGGCCGAGCATACGGGGCCATTGTTTCTTTTGTCTCATGTACATATTTGACGTGGGAACAACGTGTATATGCACATATACAGATTTATTTACAGAGCGTATCCACTCAGACGCCTATGTTTGTATTCCATCGGGGAATCATTTAAATCTCTTTAAAAGAATACACGACCGGACCTTGAGCAAAAATGTTCGTATGTTAAGTGAGATTCGTGGCTGTTTGAATAATAGTCTTATTGTAGGTAAATTTAAGTACTAAATGTAGCCTATGAAAACATTGTTTAAAAGCTAACTTATCACCTCTGTTTATACACGTTCTTTGGATATATATTATCTTTAATAAATTAAGTTTAAAATAGGATAATTCAAATTTATACGAACACATACAAAAACTAATTTAGCAACGTCCAAAATAAACTGCTCAGACATACTTAACAACTAATAAAGATTTTTTATACAAGAATTTTTAAAATGGTGAAAAAGCATAAAAATGTTTGTATGACAAATATTATTAGCTCGAACCATCTGACAAGAACATTGCAACTACTACAATACTCCTTTTAAAATGAACTCCCGAAATATTGAAATAAGGTACAAAAGATTGGGTGGCACGTTTTCTATTTAACTTCGTGAGCGAAAACGCCAGTGAAGCATCAGTATTCCCTTCATAAGATTGATTAAGTAACACATCCAAATATCATTCTATACGAGTAGTCGGAGGAGAACAAATTGAAAGAGACGGTAATTGGCTCTAAGAAATATGTATTGACATGAAGACAATTAGCCTTTTGAAGAGTAATAAGTTCGAGGAATTCATAGTAATTGCCCGATTATTACAAGCTATTGTAACAACTATACGACGTAGCTATGTTGAGTTGTTCCCGCTTCCTTCGTCTTTCTGTCCGGATGGTACGATGCCCATTTCCCGACTATACACTAATAACAAGTCATTTGAATTCCGCATGCCTCATCCAATACTGCCAGAAAATTTTAGAACGTGATCATTCAAGAAATAACTCTTTAGACAGAGTAAATTAAGACGAAAGCGAGTTCTTTTCGTATTTATGTAAAAAAATGAATCTACTCAATCCATTCTTTCACTCAATATAGACGATATAAACTCGGTATGATTACGTACGTATAAGTAGGTCGGTTTACTCAATGGAGGCATAGATCAGATTTCAGACAATCAGCAAGGGAAATAAAGTGAATGAAAAGTGTACGTAAGCTCGTTCTGAACGGATCGACGTGGCCACCGTACATTACGCGTGATAATTACTTACAGTTGTAGCTGGGGCCGATCGCAACAGCCACCCTCCGCGTAACTCTACGTTCACATTTGTTTTGTTTCGTCTGTATACTTTAATCGAATTCGTCTCAATGATATGAGGTTTGACATGTAATTTTTAAATTTTGCATAAGTATGACGTGTTGCATATTGATTCATCATTTTTTAATTATAATAATACTGTTTATTGTACACTGTCACAGAAATAGATGTAGGACGATACAATTTAGCGGGGTTGGCGCTTATAAGTGATTTTTTCCAGTTAGCTAGCACAAGATATGTTAACACGAGAATAAATCATTTGTATTTTGAATTACTTCAAAAATATGACAAGTATTTGCCTTTAAAAATAGAACATACATATATGTATTTTCAAACGTGTATTGTATTGTTTTATTGTATTTTAATATCATTGTAAATAATATATCTAACATCTACAGATAGTAATCATCTACAGATAGTACCTACCTTTAATATATCAATTACCAAATGAAAGGTAAAATTAAAACGTTTTTAAATAATAGACTATATCGTAAGAAAAACAGAAATTTCCTCGAAATGCTTAGTGCTGTTTACTGAAACAACGAAAATAGTTATAATATCATGACATTAGATAAGGCTATCTATACAGCCAGCATTATCTAAGTGCATTAAAGCGCGTTGAATATGCGTTAGTGCGTTAATTTTATGTTGTAACATAAATGCGCACATTTATTACATTTGTCTTAACAATCTGTCGTTTTCACATGACAAGATATGGCTTCACAACAAAATGGTTATCGCAACAATGAGAGCGAAACTGTCAGTATCAGTAATATTCAAGTTAAAGAGCATAATGGCGTGTTGTTTGCGATACGTGACTCACATCGTGTTGCTAGACTTTTGTCTGAACAGCATTAATAACTGTTAAGGCTTAATAACGCTGTACACTCATTCCCACATAATGAGATTCCCTATGTTGTGAGTTCCACGGATAGGTGCACAAAAATATAATCGCGAACTTTCTGCATGAAAAATGTATAGTTATAGTAAGTTATACATGAAAATACTACGTGTACTATCAAAAACCTGTAACTGGAAAAAGGCAGCAGTGAACATATGAGACAGTTTTTTTACCAGCCGGTGTCCAATGACCAAAGAATGTTGCGGTGTCCACTTCCTCCAGCATGTTGATCTATATACAGGATGTTGCCAAAACTGTGCTACATACCACCTTGTGTTTATTGAACCACGCTGAAGTTACAATGTTTCAGTAAACATGAATTACTTACATTTATAAACAATTTAAATGTTATTGATTGTTGCTACAATATGTTTAGTTTTCCTAATGAAACTGTTGAGAACGGAACTCTGTCTTAAATTAGTGTAAAATTTAATTTATAGAAACCTACAGTTTAAAAGGGTAGATTACGCGCTGGTGTTTTGTAAACGATTATAAAGATATAAAATGTTATTATAATTATGTTATAAGATGTTTAATTTAATTATATTTGCAAAAAACTTATGTACTTTGTGCGGAATGAGTATCTGACACACCGCTCACAAGTAAAATATTAAAGCTAATAATTTACTAACAAAGTTTTGTCTCACCTAAAAGGGTGCGATTGAGCCTCTGTCTGACTACTGTAATAAGAAAAGGTATATTCGCCCCCTTAGCGATGTCTTCTTTAATAAATTATTCAAATAATCCTAAATCATATATCTCTGATAATCGCTAACCAAATAGGCAGATGTGTTACCACCAGATCTGTCTACCAACACGTAGTGAGTTCCATAATAGTTTTTCCATATAACAAACTATAACTCAATCTCACGTCGGCGCTTGTCGACCACTGTTTTGTGTTTGTTTTTTTTTCTCCAGCGCGGGTTACACACATTTATATGTGAATATACCCATAGAAAATGTATAAAATAACATCTTCGTGTCTGCCACGTACCGTGTCGGTAGATATGAATCAAGCTTTATCTGCACTCGTACATCGTCGTTATATAATATATAAACGCCATCTATACGAGAAAAATGAAAACCATCCTACATCCAAATACAGACTATAAATATATATTGATAAAATAGAGAAATGAAAATGATTACGTTGGGTACTTTCTGGAAGATTATTGTTTATGTCAACTATGTCATATCTATTTACAGTTCATATTTAATTGATGTAGTAACTAAAGTATTTGTATGAATTAATTACGTGACATAACGATAGTTTAAATATTAATCGAACCTCCGTGCGTCTATGTAACATTATATTATTAAATGGCGTGCTTAGCAGTTTTTTTCTGCTCTACCAAGTGGAAAGTTAGTGTCACATATCACCTTGCTTTCGAACGACAATCAATATTGAACTGTATTCTTATATGATAATGATCAAAATACCTCGTCCTGAGGAAATTCTTCATTTTACGTAGGCACAACACATGTGGAATCTGTGAGACACTTGCTTATCAGATGTTATTGTAATCAATGTCGACAGTAATTAATATTAGACATTTTATTTGCCAGCAATTCTCAGGATGTCTGAAGAAGAATTGTATCTATATGCTTATATTTATTTTACTGATGTTTCTTATATTATATTTTCTTAAAGTCTTGATTTATAATACATATAAGTATATCTTTATTACTACTTTAAGACAACTTATAATGTAAAACTTAGTTTTATAAAAAATATATATTCGTGTTTTACAATTTCCTTTTGTACTTTATTTTTAACGTTCTGTGTAAATTTAAGCGCTGGTAATTTTTATCTACAGAGTGAGCTTATTATCTGTTTCACGCAATTTAACTGGCGCCAAATCAAACCAGTATTTCAAGTTGATGCATAAAATACGAAGAACAGAGCTGAAGTATCCAAGCGCCTAGCCATCCATTACAAGTGGTAGGCGGCCACTTACATTATTGCTTTGCGAAAACAAAGCTACAAGCTATTTCTGTCTAAGCAAGTTCAGATGTTGACACGAGAGAATTCTCATGAACGGCCTACCATGTTGACTCAAATAAACACGTGTTCGGAACACAGCGAGCGAGCTGTCGCTGGCACACGCACGCACACAGGCGAGCTTCATTCATAAGAGCTCGTGAATGGCTCTGTCCCAGTGCGGGGTATAGGCATTAAACTATACTTCGAGGAGAATATTAACGTTACATCCAGTATTAAATAGATCGTAATAAAACTGTTACTTCCGACCCGTCTACCTTTATTCTATTTTTACAAACCGAAACGGAGAAATGAGGAAATATTCCAATTTTTTTACATACAATAAAGCACAATAATAGTGAACGCTCCAACTTATACGGCGAAGAGAAACGATATGTAAATTGCAACTGGTGAATCCTACTTTTATGACTATTCGAGTATAGAAAAACGCCTTGTGTAACATTTAAGTTAGCATCGTCTTACATTCAGTTGAACATCTGAGCGCCTCTGATGTTTGACGCGAAAGCTCCGTAGACGTTATGTTCGCCTGGTACCGCGGGCGGACCAGTCGGCCGACATGTTGTTTTATTAATCACGATACTGACCGCTGCCAACGCAAACCGATAAATTACTACGTCGAAGCTCTAACGAATCCCTATTTATGTGTCTAATGGAATAACAATTACGCAAATATCACGCGATTGGCGCGAGCTTTTTAAAAGTAAACAGATATGCATTACGGTTTCAGGTTCTATATACATATGGGCGCGCGAGTAGACCTGCTTCTTAAAATAGATATCTTTCATAGATCTATAATAGCCATGTTTAAAAGGCGTTTCGTCTATTGCGAGGTTCACTTCGCTTTGAACTCTAGATCTGGGTGGGCTGATCTGCGTTAACTACACATCGCCATGGTTCTTTTCCAGTTTTCTTGTTTCGTGAATCGTAAAAGTGAAATATCTCGAGAAGAGAACATATTAGCAACACACGCACCAACACAGTATATATAACTAGCAAATATTCTTATAAATATCGAAAGTTTTGTTTTTCAAATCAACATTTGGTGATTTCAAGTGTGTACGTATTTATATTTAGATATTTGTATAAGTACGTGTAGTCTATAAATTGTCAGCCTGCATCACACAGACTCTATCTGATTTGGTATCAAATAGCCGTGCGTGAAATTGTCCTAGTATACTAAGATATATTGTATGTATTATACAACACACAACATACTCGTATGTGTAATGTCTTTTTATATAATACGTAATATGTTTTTATACATTTTATATAATGGATGCTACCTATAAAAGTGTAAGACGTTCATTGCGTGAAAGTGTATATATTGTAAGGAATAGAACTATTTGAATTTGAGTTTATGTCTAAAGTATTAATATGTTCAAGATGAGTAGATAGTTACAGGCCTGTTAGTTAAAATGCACGTTGTGAGGTTAACGTCACATATATTTTTTTATATCGCAGTTTTTATTAATATTAGAATAAATTCGTCCCGAATTCTATTTGATGATGCGAACCGCGTGGCAAGTTGCGCACGCGCATCAAAATGGGCTCGTCGTCACCTCTCGGCTCAAGCTACTGTGCAGTTTGCATACTAATTTTTTACCGCGATACTATCTGTATACCTACTTATAGAAAACGTATTCATATTTAGTACGGCAACTCCGTTTGCGTCTTATCGTTAGTCGCCGGCGAGGAAAATAAAAAGCCTACATGACTTTACGTTTATGCCGCTATCAACAAAAGGACTGTAATAGTAGTCTTTACTTTGCTAGATAAACTTAACTTTATTTTATTTTCCGTATAAATACATAAAATAATTTTGAATATTATACTTAAAAATTGATATTTAATGGTTACTACAATATTTTGTTACATACCTATATCGCATACCTATTGTGTGATTGGAATGAATAATTCTATTAAGATACAAAAATATAAGATACATCTTGTACTAGTTTTGGAACTACAGTTTCAAGTGTAAGGGTTTTAAGCCTTAAGTTGACGAATTAAAGGATAGGTATCTTCATAATCAAGACACTGAAAACTGCAGATAAAAAGATGACCTGCCTCCAATTGGAGCTTACCCGAAATGAACTCGATTGTATTTAAATTACTTTCAATTGTTTATATTCCTGAGCCATATAATTTACTCTGCCCATGATGAATTTACATCTCATTCTTGATATGTTTAGTGTCTCCGTTCGAACGCGCGAACCACGGCTGAATTAATGTCAATTACGGACAATATTTCAGTGTAAGCTAATTCTGTAGAGTAAGAAATTTAAATATTATATCTTAATGATATACATAAACAAAAGCGTGTTATATTCCAATAAGAAGTAACGTGACAAACATAATCTATATAAAAATTTAATGATGTTTTTAAGAAATATCACACCATTCACGCTTGTTTCCAGCCTGAATACCTAGCTAGCATTAAATATTGTATCTTTACTAGGTACGTACTGTATTTATATTACAAACATAAAGATAACTAGAATATGCGACTAGAATTGGTAATTGACAAAGAAGACAAAGTAATGAATCAAATTTGTTATTATAAGAATAACCAAACGTTGAATTTGACTAAGTACAGATGAAATATGTGAAGTTTAAAATTAAACCCATCTGTTCTGTTTTGGTCCGTTTCATTTATTAGCAACTAAAATACCAAAATCTGTAGAATTCACCGCATTAAGTTGAACCGGACTGCGTATCCAATAAATTCGCGCATTACCCTGAAGTGTGTGCCCTAAATATGATTTATTGGGGCAATAAATCTGTTGGTCTCTCGTTATGATGAAGCAAAGACGTTTGAAAGCCTGCCAACTTGCCGAGCCGCATCACTAGACTCGCGTATAAGTAAAATACCATTTGACACAGGTAGGTACCTAAATGAAGAAAATTGTTTTTTAGTTATCGCTGTACCGGGAATCTTTTATTTTTTATAAACTACTGAGCATTTTAATGTAGACGCTATGATCCTATAAAATATGTACACAGTCTCTTCTTCATTATTCGTGTGTCTGGATCCGGGCACGTAAAGTCAGCTCCCTGTTTATCTGTATCCCACCAAATCACTTATGTTAAATAAGGGCACAGTTCCTATCCAAAAATCTCGGCCGGTACTACGGTCTAAAATTAGAGCAAGTTCTGTCCACAATTTTATTCGAAATAAATACCTACATACCGGGCAGTCACTTTTTGTCTCCAGACACATAACTGAGTAGGTACATACGTAATGTGTGTTGAATTAAAATTGAAAGATTAATTATTTTTATACGTTTTGTCTCTTTAGTCGGCCACAACTTTATTGTTCCACTTTTTATTGAGCTGGCCAGTTTTTCCATACGTAACTGCTTAATTGAAATATTAAATTAAATTTCTAATTGAATAAGGTACTGTCTTAGTATTCAACCCAAAATAAAAAAATCGCCCAACAATATAATAGTTATGTTCGATATTATAAATAAAGTCTTTAAATATCTTCCTGGTTTCTACTTAGGGTATATAATATAATTGTTCTACCCGAGCGAAGACGCGGCATGTGCGTTAGCTAATAATAATAATTTACCTACATTTGATGTTACTGTAGTACGACTAACGCCATCTATTGTCTGTAATGAGAAAACTACTGCGACTGTTACTTTATGTCGTAGTTAGCGATCGAGCCGAGAGATGGCGTGTGTTACAAATATCTTTTTTGTCATCAAAAGGTAGATGGCGCTATAGTTTACATATTACGATAAAAAATAAAAAATAAAAGTTACTGCTGTAAATTAATAATATAATCATTCAGGTTTTATTATGCTATATAATTGAAAATGTTGTTCTCATACTACAAAAACTTTTCATACTTTAATTTATGTCTCTCTATTTACGCCGGTCCAGGCCGGTATTTTTTGTTAAAGAACCAATATTTATAAATACTAGTGGTCGCCTATGGGTCGAAAATCGACCGTAGTTCATTAAATCAATTTTTATATTTGAAAGCATTTTCTACAATTTTTTCTGTGTATAAATTTTCGAGGAATTGAAAAAACACGGACGGTACAATAAATGAGGTTTAATTTAATTAATTATACTTAAAAGCATTCTTTGACATTTCATTGGACTTTTTGTTTAACATTGACAATCAGAACGGTTCACGTATTAATATATAGTTATATAACTCGCTCTGGATATAGTAGGTACATATATTGTCAAATATGTATATTAAGGCGGGGTGCAACCTCAAAATCGTAAAACGGATGATTTTCAAACAACCAGTTTGTTAAAGCAGAATTAAGGTTTTGAATAGAAAAAAAAACTGTACATAGAAGAGAATATATATTAGAACGGTACGGATTCCAAATCAATATAATCTTTACCTCGTCGATAAATTTTTTATCTGTAAAATTATTTTGATGACAGTTTATCGGTACAGGAACTTTTGGGATACTGTCAAAATTTACTTAATTATAATAAAAAAAACTAATCATACTGCTAATATGTAAAATAATGCTTTTTAGTAATACTCTTTTATATTAGTAATGTTCAATCCAAACTCAGAAGGGGTCTAGAGATACATGATAGTATAAGGGTCGAAATTTTCATTGACGTAGCTGATAATTTTTACGTCCCATCTGCCAACCCTGCGCTTTGCGTTCGTTTTATTTCCCCACCAGCTGTCCGGCTTTAACCTTTAAAACTCGTTACGTTAATATAATATTTTTGAATGAGCGTATGAAAAGTTTTCACATACGACCTTTTGGAAGGGCCGCATTGCTCTCGATGTGAAGGTGAACAGGACTGTAAATATTTTAATCGTATCGATACAAAAATCGATTTTATACGGGGTTTGTTTTATATCTTTCAATTGAAGTCATTGGACCTCTTATAAAATTACTTTTACATAAGACGTAAACAAAGATATATTGCGTAGGTCGCCCTGTACGGTTAGGTGAAGTTTTTATAAATAAATAAATAAACTTTGAACAAGAACGTCTCTTAGAGGACAAATATTTACTATCTATTCATAGTAACAATGCAGATGCGTAATTAACTTAGTTGTTTAGTAAGGTTTTAATTTTAAAATGCTACATTGAATTAATGTTAATTTAAAACATATAGTTAATCAGTCAAACACTTTGACATTTAAGGGACAACTTTTTTGGACTGTTTTACTTTCCATTGCAAATGTACTATTGTTATATAAATAAAAGTCTAATAAATGAACAGAGACTTAAGACAATTCAATGGAAAACTTTGAGGTGTGCTGGTTTTTTCACGATGTATTCCATCGCTGATATGACTAGTGATATTTAATTCTAAAACGCACATACAATAAAAGTCAGGATTTGAACCCGTGCTATGTCGGGTATAGCCGTATTACATACATAATGCATTTCACAAGTACTTGTACCATCGCGTGGTCTTTTATAGCCTTCATTCATTGTGTTATTCGGAATCCGGGTTCAGTGCCCAATAGTGTCAAATGAATACGTTGTACAATACGATCGTGGCTAGAATTCCTAACATTTTCAAACGAAAACCAGACACACCAAACCGAAATGTTTTGAGATCTAAAATCCTCGGGACGGGCGATGTGTAACCAACTTTTGTAGTGACGATATTTTATATTCCAGATATATGTAGTTGTGGGTAGTTACGATTATCTTTAACTAGCTGTGCCCGCGACTTCGTCCGCGTTTGAATTTAAGTATAATCTAAGAAGATTTATACAAACTTTCATCCCCTATTTTATCTCCTTAGGGGTGTAATTTATCAAAATCCTTTCTTAGGGGATGCCTATGTCATAGTAGCTTTATGCATGCAAAGTCTCA
>DWDX01004691.1:0-11363 GCA_018245675.1 Agara michaeli | reverse complement strand
TGAAGTTTACTTAAAACGCTTAGGAAGAATCAAATATTCTCACGTCTTATAAACGTAGACAGTACAGGAACAAACAATAATAAAGTTTTCTAAAGCTTCACTCAGAGGCGCCAGCCACAACCGGTGCTTATGACACTTTACCCTGTAATTTGGCAATAAGCTTTTTACCAGCAACTTATACGATGTATAGTTATTGTGACCCACGAGCTTACATAGAGAGCAGCTAGCCCGCTGTGTATGGAAGCCTGTAATTTTGCGGTTATTTACAAGTGTTTATTACGATGTAGCGTTCGCATTACCTCCATATAATTATTTGAACATTTAGTAAAAGCGTATTTTTATGTTTAAAAATGTACTCTTTTTAATTATAATGAAAGACCATGATCATATAACTGTAAGAGTGATATAAGAAAATATTTTTTGCACAGGACCGTAACGGATCATCTTCTTTCACACGGTGAAGATACTTGACCGTTTGTCTCTGGAGATTTATTAAAAGAAATTCGCAACCCCATGCATTTTATTATATCTTCACCCTTTCTTCGGCCTCTGTCCATAAGCGTTATACCGGCCTATGATCATGTCTCACCGGTTCAATGGGGAGATATGTATTGTTTCGCAGCCTCCGAGGGTCCTGCCGCGAATTTATGCCCGCCTGTCATAACAAAATGAATTTACGCATTGTGAATCAATACAACGATTTCATCTATAGACAGCTATTGTTTCTGGGCGTCGAACTTACGTAACGTATTGGGATATGACTGTAAACAGAATGTGAGTTACTTTTTATTAGAGACAATGGAGGGTTTAACGATAATAATAGAACCATTTCGTAATGATTGCTTGTAATTTAAAAAAATCAAGTCACGTTTATGTAACGTTATTTAAATAAATCTGTTAAATTGTTACCGAGTAAATTCATGATACGTTTCTAATAATGAAGTTAATATAAGAATAGGAGCATGTAATATAATAGACATATTTAGCGTAGAGTACCTTGATGTTTATACTCGATACAGTAATTTCATAATTTAAGCGTTTAAATGCATAGCTTTCCGTGAGCGTTCTGAGAAAAAAGTGGAAGGCGCGCGGGAGCGGCCATTATGGCCCTTAAAATAACATCGTACGTTTAAGTTAATGACGGACACACCGACAAAATGCACTTATAATTGCTTATACAAATAATTTTGGCGAAAAATGATTATGTAAATGGTTTCATAGTTGTGTTATCCCGTGGTATGCCGGGAGATGAGAATATATATATTGGAACTAAATAGCAATGTAATTGCAAATAACAAGTTGTGTAACTTAAAAAGATAATAAATTACATTTACAATTACCATAGAAAAAAAGAGTGAGAAATCTTTAGTTTACAGAAATAGATGTAAAGAAATTGCATGGAGCATTTCTTTAATATTTAATTTTTTACCGACCGAGTTGGCGATTATCGTTCTGTGAATAATCCATTGTTTTAGCTATGGTATAGTATGTAAGCTCTAGCTCTCTGGTTATCAAAGATGGCGTTTTCAAGTAGTAAAATAGAAATTATAAAGAAAGAGGACAATTGAAATAATAAATGTTAAACATCGTTTCTTTGTTTGCAAAGCAACATAAGTTTAATTTCATTTCGAACCTGCATATTTCTAGATGAATAATTTTATATAGATATATTTGAATTGAAAATTTTTAGTTATATTATATCTATATCTTACATTTTTAAAGTACAAGAAATACTTAACAAGTCCATTTATACGCATGAACTAAGCGAGTAATATAATATATCTATAAATTATCGTACCTAGTAAGTCGATGGCAAGCCGTAATTGACGTTGCATATTTGCATAAATGTACGCACTAACTGTTCATATCTACATAAAATTGCGTCTTTTTCATGTACTGCCTATATTTAAATCCCGATTAATATCACCGTAATCAAATTCAGTACTACTTCTAGAACTATTCAATGTAACTTAATATTACACATTGTGGTATATATTTATATACATAGTACCAATATTTTATTTACGAAAAATGAATTAAGTTTTGCATACGGCACTTATGCCGTATATTATGTAATCTTAAGAGATTAGCGCCACTATAATATATTGAATAACTCAGAAGCGAAACGTAGTATGTCGCGTAGCGTCATTAGAAGCGCTGTACGATTTTATTTATTATTCAACAAAAAGTTTAGTGCCCCGAGATGAAGACCTGAGTATGTTCCAATTAGTAATATGTTTTTATATTAAATATTAATCGCCAAGCAACAATGTTACTAATAAATTATACGTTTTATAACACCAGTCTACAATATTATCATCATTAATGTGTAAAATCATATTATTTAAATTACGTATGCTACGAAGGCAATTAATGAAGGGAATTATCTTAATTTGATTACGTGTGACCGCTTTCTCAATACCCACGCAGAATAAGTATCGGATAAAGGTTACAGGGTGTAATCATTGTGATACATATTATAATGTTATTCAAGCGTCGGGTAGGTGTTTTAATTTAAATACCTATCGTCTACACCGTTATTGGCACAAAGATAAACCCAGCGTTGAATGAATATTTATAATGAACAGAATTGAGATGTAAATAAATGTATAGATCCATTAACGAGCGTTCGCTCTATATTGTACCCAAGTTTATAACATGCAAACGTAATTTCCTTCGTATTTTAATTAGACTAAGTGTCTGGTTATTAATTTACGACAATAACGCCGCAAAATTATGTGACCTACGAAATGCGGTCCCGAATGTTTCTTAACTACAAATTTATTGTGCGCATATGTAATACATTAATTGTGACACACTCTTTTTTGCATTATTTGTTGTTTTAAAACAAATAATAATTACTTCAAAGCATTGGCGCTTATTCGAAAGTTAATTTCAACATGGGTTAATGTTCGTTTTACATGTCGTATCTTAATGAATAAGAGCGGATGATAAAAAAACTGTAACAGAAAACAATTTTATCACACAGACATTTCCGTTCGATTCGATTCGATAGCGATAATTTTTAATATCGGTCTGCGTCAGCTAATCTAATTAGATTCCAACTAGTAGAACTTGAGCATAAAAACGGTTATGAAGCTAGCACAGACGTGCCGATCTAGCGACAATTACGTCTCACTATCAGATTGCTACCCTACTCAACATTTATTACTTGATCAGGAGAATAATATAATTGTATTGGCCGTGATGTCTATGACATTCTAATATGCTAGCAACAGATGTGAATTTATTAACCCAGTTACTAATTTTTTTATATAATATTCCATGATAACAACAAAGATTATTTAACATTTAAAAATAGCGTTTTATTATTTTAATTACATTTACTAACAGTTTAAGTTTATTCTTCCTTGTAAATATTTACAACCAAGGCAAGGCAAGATTTATAGTCTTTTGAAATATCATAAACACACGTCTTTAAATGTTTTTTTTAACAGATTTTTATTTTAGTGTAAAATAGGCTATTATTGGAATTGGATTACGAGCTTATGTGATGGTAAGTGACGTGCAGTAAGATGTAACATACTTGCCTTGAAAATGCTTATTCACTCTAGCTTAGAAATAATAAATATTTAGATACAGCACATGACGATGTTCTGTTTAGAAATATTGACCTATCGGTGCAGGTGCAAATTGACGTCAACAATCATATTGTTTGACTTTGATCAAATTTGAATTTGAATGTGAACTAGCTATTGTTAAGTATCTGCTACTTACTATTAACAACTACTATTAAGTTACTAATGTTTTGTGTTGTATAAAGTACGTATCTCCCAAGAAATTCTCGATTGTGTGATACATATTATGTACTTAAAATATATCAAGTTAATTAATAACTAAATAATTAACGATCCACTTATTAGCCGATTAAGTTAAATAAATCATTAATTTATGTTAATGAAAAGTCCGTTAGCCGAGTTGTTTGAGCTTGTGTACTAAGTGGGATTTATACAGGACCTGGATTACGTTGCAAATAGTAACAGGTTTTACTATCTAATCTTATCATGGCCTGCAGTCAGGCTCAAGATATAAATACCTTGGCGAGGAATAAATACCACATTTGAAAAATCCAGTTGCTGTGAATGAGATGTGAGCAAACATACCAACCTACGTATCACTGGAGCCAGTTCTTGCAGATAGTGTCCGTCGTTTTAGTGAGATTCTAACGGATGCCGAGTATCGCTACGGAAGGTGGTTGTCATTCCTAGTGGACAAGTTATCACTGACTACATATTTATATGTATGTGACGTGTACTGTGCCCAAGGGCGAGCTTGGGCATCGGCATGAACGGATAACGGTGCAGCGCGCGGCGACGAGGCTGATTTATCGTGGACATCCCACGAACCTATCCGATTTGCATTTAGATAGCATGGCTGCGGCAGCGAGCCGATGCGGAGGCACCCGCGCCACGCCGCTTCACTCTATCATACGTAAATTGGCTATAAAATTACCCGCAAGGAAAAAAACCTAAATAGACATCCGTTTCCATTATGATAAAACGATCTAATAAGAAATGTAATCCATTGCTAGTAAAATCTTGCCCTTAATGATTTAATATTAAGGACGACAGTAATCCTCTACAGACAACTAGAATGAAATAAAACATGTGATACCTACTTAAAATATATTACTTCTAATGCTTACGACGTTATGTCAAATAATTTGTCGGCACAATCTTTCTGTACAACCACCGTTGTAATATCTATTATATCTATTATAGACTATTAGATATTTTTCCCACTCATTCTGTTAAAAGCTTATTTGGTTAGATTTAGCTTAAACAAAGTAGATTAAAAATTAAATGGATTTGTGTATATTACGTAATGGTTGAATAGAAAAGCATGTTTTATTATTGTAGATATCTAATATTACTACAAATTTTGTAATAAATCTTGTTAAAACCCAATTTATAAGAGTAATTCGTGTAGGGCGGTTGCGTAGTGGCAACGGAAGGCTCATTGCGGTGGCCGTGCGCAGCTATTCAGGCTGCTCGTAAATTATCGACCTCCGCAATTAGCAGGCGCCGATTTGGCGCATTATAATATGTTTTCTATGGACAGTACGTCCGACTCATTCTATAGTCATATTTTATACTGTAATCAAACTGCAAATTTTTATACGTGCTTCTTGCTTTACACAAACACAACATAACAAGGTTCGTTATAATAGATAGTCCTCCTAGAAAGTCATTCATTTTTCCCTTAAATTGGGTACATAATCACTAACTGTTAGATTGTAGAGCAATAATATACTGCTTGCAAATGTTTTTATATTTTGATGGAAATGTAGTTTATATTGTGTCTAATTTATTTACTTATTATCTTAACTGAACTTGTCTATCATATATACTATATATCATAATCGATACAATTCTTATAGGTATGCTAAACAAGTTTATGTATATGTAAACTGAACCGTGTCTACATTAAATATATTATGTCGAAAAATCTCATTAGTTGATCATAGTCTTAAGTCTGAAAAACTACTTTTTGTCTCTCGGTCTGTTATAATATAAGGGGAAAATCAGTTTACCGATTTGAATGGAACCTTTTTATTCTGTAGCCTGTAGACAATGTTCAGAAGCTCATGTGACATAAGTGACGCATACAGTTGGTACGTATATATGTCACGACACATCTGCCGAAATTACGGCACCGAACGTACGGCCAATCATGTTCGCAATGTTTGGAAGTAACTCTTTGGTAAATGTTTGGAAGTAACTCTTTGGTAAATGTTTGGAAGTGACTCTTTGGTAAATGTTTGGAAGTGACTCTTTCCGCGAGAACGCATTCTATATATTTTGAATAGCACGTGTCGCGTGATTTGCCGACACGTTACGCGACCGAAACTCCGGGGTCCGTAGTTGAACGTTCGTCGCGCGCTGCCTACTTGTCTTCATCTATTATTATTAATATTGTGAATAAATTTGGCTAAAAACATTAATTAATTTACAGTATGAATAGTAATAATGATTTAATAAGGTTTTTTTATACAGTTAATATTTTTTTATGTTTCTTAATTATTTGTGTTTTGCTCAACCTATCTGTTAATTTGATACCCATATTATGGGAGGGTATAATAATAATTAGTCCGTCAAATTGGATAGAGAATGACGTCACTAACCATGTTAACCATGTATTGTCATCCAAACCCAACGTGTACGCCGAATTTCAGTCCAATCGGTTGAGGATAACAACTTAGAAAGTAAACAAACAAACAAACATTGCAAGTTAAATAAAAGCTTGTAAAAATAAATCCACCATTAATTAATAATTAAAAACCAAAACACAAAACAACATAGCTCCAAAACTTATCGACAAAAGGACGATACTAACCGACAACATTATCGGGTTACTTTCCGCCACGTCGCGTGGAACAATACGCCGCGTTCGGTGTGTCATGCCGACCGAATGTGAAGCTGCCGCGAAGCCGTCGCCGAACGTTCGGCAGATGTGTCGCTGAATTAACACGATTAATGAATGTCAATAAACATCAACATCTCCTATTTTTTCAAGAACGAGAATATTCGAAGCTAATAACTAATAATAAGCATGATAACTCCATATTACTATTATCAATAAGTAGCTACAGCATTACCGAGTAATTTACATAAAATGATTTAAAAGTTTATTTGCAAATACATACGCTTTAAATTTAATTTTCATACTTATATTTCATTGCGTATATTATTGTACTTTAGATATGGATCTATATTACATATGTACATACAATTACCATCATTTATGTGTATGGTTATATACATTCATAGACACCTATGGTTAGTTATGAGATTAAACAAAATATCCTGTATAAAATGTTACTAGTATAAAGTTACTAATTTGCAAGTTACATGTTTACATGCAAATTTTATCCCAAGATAGACATATTTATTAGTTATAAGCAGTCCATAACAGATGGCGTTGATGCGTGTTGCTAAACAACATTCTAAGTAGAAATCGTAGGCAAGTAGGCTTTTATACTCAGTAGTTGCTGGTTTTTTACCCCGACTTTTTAATCTCGTCTTCAAACAGATATTATCCATACATCAGGGCATAAAAGGAAGAAGCATACGCATCTAATTGCGAGATATCCGTCAGTATCTCCTACAATATGTAAATAGGCGTCGGAGGTAATTAAATCTTATCTCGCGCCCTGCCATCGTACCTTCGTCTTAGCTACGACTACATCGCTGATTGCTTCGTGAAATGATTGACATGCTATTTTAATAGCAAACCGATAATGAAAACATCTCCGTGCAATTAATTCATACTTTATTTATTGTTGACGATTATTATTTACGCAGGATAATTGATCGCGTTCTCACAATCGTCAACCCGCTGATGAGTTGTTCGCAATTTTTGTACTATTAAAACCTCTTGTAGTTGTAAGGCGCCGCCGTCTTCTCACATGCAACTTACTCGTAGGTAGGTACTTGTTTGCAAATAAAATTCTTTACACTCGCCTTTTTCGATTTGCTTCATGTACATACGATAAATTATCTTAATGCGACAAATATTTATAATTTATTGAAGCTTCATGGGAGTATTTATGGAGGCATCTCTTAATTGTTTTGCACACTTTTTAAAGCCGTTGTTAAAACGGTTTGCCGGCAAATGGTGTTGTTAGTATAACGGTATCCACATTCCATAGGAAAGATTTTGATTACGTTTTGCTTAGACAAGAAAGTGGTAAACATTTTAGTGTCGTTCACCGAATACTCGTAAATCTTATGTTAGCTAAATTACTGCGCAACGTCAAGGAGTCAGACAGTTTATCTCGAAGTGCTCAGTTAAACAATGCAATATCACAGCTGAGTGTACTAAATCAACTTTATTCATTTCCGTGGGTTGTGTCGCAGATCTTTCGGGCATACCTAATAGCTTCGCGTTTTAATTATAGTCGCAGCATAACATAATCGGTCATAAATCACGTTATATAGATACCTGCCAGGCGCAACCTGTTTCAATTCGCACGGCACAATGCGCGCCGCGACCGCGCACCGCATTGTCCCCGGCGCAGGCGACGTGCCTTTAATTTATACCTTCATGCTCGTTTACTGACGGCAGCCGAATCAAGGGAAAACTGTAACGTATCCAAGTTTTTACTATCTCTGCACTAAAGAATTGCAAATGCGTTTTAAGTGGCAGTTATGAATTCTCTTTTATTTGATATAAAATTTATTGATAATATTTTCATTGTTATATACGTTTTAAATTGCTTTGTAGCTCTGTATACAATCGCATTAACATTTAAAAGGTAGCATCTACGCACAATCGTTTATATTAAGAACTTCGAGTGATTTACAACGTACACTAAGTATAGCATTCCGTGTTATATATCTTTAAGCATTCGCCATGGATTAGTGGTAAGTAATGTAATATGATGAAAAAGTCCTACCATGTTAATTTACACCCAGTTTCTACTAACCATGAGCGTAGTAATACTTTTGTAATCTAATTGATTGGTATAATGTATAATGGTGTGTGATATAAATATGGTTTCATGGGGAACGCAACAAGCTATTAAGTCACGCCCTCTCTAAACTACGGACCACACACGATCTTTCAAATTGGAAAAGTCAGACAAAACGGAAACCACACATTTATTAAGGTTTTAGTAGATATATATTGAGCGCCGCGGGCGTCCTTTCTTTTTAAGCTCGTAACTCTTTTAATAAGACACTTTCCGTGACTCTAACTAGAGTTGAATGCATATCGCATCGATAATATAATTCATTTTGATTTGTTATAAAATCTATATATGTAATGAGGCGTAATGGCAGAACTCTTATATATAAAGAAAAAATAATAATTTAATTTAGTTTAAAATTTCCACTTGCAATAAAATATTGGTTGAAAACAAAAAAAATACCTGCCTATTAATACTGCTATTTCAATTTATTAATTTGTATTTTTAAGCGGTATAGCCTGAGCTGCTTTTAGACTGGTCTTTTGGTACAGTGCTTAGTGACCTCGACTGCAAAGCCTGCGGTTGTCAGTTCGATTCCCACCCAGGACAAATATTTGTGTTCTCAGCACGAGTAATTCTGTGAGTGCGTGTATAATTGTCTGTATGTACATATTTAGCAGCCTATGTATTTAGAAAGTTATTGTATGTAATTTTATCGCTTTTCTGATTTTATCATAGTACCTACAACTGACCTAGTTTTGGATCAGATGGCGTCGTATGTACATAGTTGTGCCAACATGTTATTATTCTTGACATTTAGGGTCCCAGCATAAGTTATATCCCAGTTTTGTCATATTCCCTCGTTCGTATATTTCCTTCCTTTATTTCACAACGTTATTAAATGCCGAAACTTGGGAGTAAGATTAACCTTTGTATCATACGTATCGAAGATTTAAAGTAACATAAAATTTATTGTGTGAATGGTTGATTGTTTTCTAAAGAATCTAAAGAAATGATTATAAATGTCTTTCCGGTTATATTGTCATTATTCGTTTATACAAGTGTATGATATACCTATGCATTTATTCAAATGTATAATGCAATAGTATTAGCTGTTGACAACGCTTTTGTCTCCGTGAAGTTGAAAGTTGGCTTTGCAAGCCCTTAACTTTAACTGGAAAGTTCAAAATTCAAAATGAATGGGTTTTTAAACAATCCTGCAACCCGGGCATTACCCCTTTGGGATGGAATATCAACAATCCTTCATAAGTGAGTGCCTACGTCATTAAAGGAATCCACTCGCCATATTTGATGGTTCTAGTTTTAATAGTTTTGGTCCTGCGACAATGAATCAGTTAGGACATGTATTTACATATATATGTAGATGTAGGGCATAACGTACCGTCATTAATAACTTCTTATATTAATAAACACTTGGAGAATTTATACATTGAATACGACATACAAAATTGTTTTAAATAGATCACGATGAGCGGCTTTTCATGGCCATGAATGCCGACCATGTTAGTTATATTGGCCATGTTACAAGCAACAGTCAGTGTCACGATTTGCAACACAATACAAAGAATGCTTCGTGCATTCTGGGATCACACGATTCAAAGAACATTCATTGATTTCATGTCGAGCTCGAGAGTCCTGTCATTCAACGGTCAACGGTTTTATTAGAAAAAAGAAGAGGGATGTAAAGAGCCTTTTATAAATTATAAGTTCATGTCAAATGTCACTTTAGAGAATGCGGTAACTCGACAGAAATCAAAAATGTATATTGCATACCACAGAAAAAAATATTTGATAAAGCATAGATGTACTCGTAGATATGAAATATTTAATACAGTTCTGCTATTCGATCTGCAATTCACTTCAATAAGTAAGTGTACGATTGTGCTAGGAAAACTTAATCAAGAGGGCACTGATGAATGAAACTTTAACTCTGAAATGATTTACTGTCATAAAATTTTGAGATAACTCGAACACTACTAGTTACGCAGACAGGAGACATGACTTATTTAGTGCCCATGTTGCGTTTCCATCTTTAATCTGCGTGGGCGCATATTTCCGAGAAAACATTTCTTGTTGAGCGTACATAATGCTGCTAAGAAAACAGAAGTAATAATGTTAGCCATACTTATACGGCGAAGAACTCCGTAAATGAATCATCGCATATGCGTTCCTCGTCAAGGCGCAAAAAGAGGTTTGTCGAAAATGCTTCTCGTTCGTTTCGTTCTGTGCTTGCTGCTCGGTTCATGCGAGCTGTACTCATCCCTTATTTATTTATACCGGTATGAAGAATGTACCTTTTTTGTGGAGCCATAACAGCGTGCGTCCAGCGCTGGCACAATCCGAGACAGCGAATTCTTTAATTGACAAAATGCAGTGGCGCGGCATTCCATTTCAGATCGTTAGGCTCAATGCGAGAATGTAAAATAGATTAATAATGGCACATTGTCGCTATTGCTAAATATGGATATTATCCACTTCGTTTCTTCAATCGCTTTAACTATTCATCCGTTTCTTTTTTCTTTACTTACGTTACGGGGATATAGAGATGACCGCTTACCGTCATGTTCTTTATACAATAAGGCAAGATAAAATCTGGCCCGATTTTATCTCTTAATTATTTATTGTATTTTATTACCTAAGTAGGTATATATACTAACTTTGGTCATCGTAGATATAGTAGGTAATTAAACTATAGGTAGAATTTGAATGAAATTATTGACCGTATAGTTTTCCTTATGATAAAAATGTGTGATGTAGTACGTTCCGTATTCAAAGAGCAAATTACAAGGTTCACTATATTTGAAGAGGTAATATTATTTATCTATTCGGTTTGTCATAGCTAGTTTAAAAAATATTATTAGTTACAATTAAGAACAGTTACTTGCTTCTAAAGTAAGTAGTGTCTAATGAG
>DWDX01004690.1:0-11364 GCA_018245675.1 Agara michaeli | reverse complement strand
ACATAAATACACAATGGTTTTTTTAATTTATTTTAGATGTAATTTGTACCCCGTACAAAACACGGTTGATGTAATAATTGTGTAAAATCTTGAAATTTGCCCATATTTGTGCAAATAAACATTTTATTTTTTGAAAAAAAAAACAATATTTACTACTTCGGACTTTAGCTGGTGGTGTTCATGGTTTCAGGAATAGGTTTGAAGTGACATAGAAACATGTAACGCCATCTAACGTAAATTACTGAAAGTAGGAGCTCAGCGAACTCATCAGCCACTCATTTACGTGTTTCACCGTGCTCAGCAAAGATGGCAGTGTTTTGTATGTACGAAATGAATTAATTTCAAGCAATATAATATCGTAAGTGGAAGGCAAATAATTACAGGATCTAATAAAAATAACCTACTTCTTCTAAATGACTGTAATATAAAGAATCAAATATAATAAATTTGAATAATTAATCTAGTAACTCAATTTATCAATGTGCCCACTACCCCTAAATTACTACCTACATTATTAAATTACTGCCTACATTTACTACCTATACTATAGTACAAGTAGTAGTACTATAGGTAGCTATAGTATGCTATGATGGTTTACTCATAGCCAATTTAAAGTCAAAATTGATGTATATTGAATGCTTGAGCGCTTACAACGACGAGTTTGTCTTTAAGCCATCAAAACGATGTGATTGCTATTAAGGGGTCACGGACCTATGTGACTAGGGATGTTAGAGGTAGAGAGGTGGGTTTACCGTAGTCGAAGTCGAGACGTCGTTCCATTTCTTGGGTAAATTTTGAAGATTCACTTCAAGTGTATACGCGGAGGTTTTTTAATCAATGTTACGAGTCATCCTAATGTTATATTTCAGGGAAGTTGGTATTTATATTGGTATAAGTTGGTGCACATTTTAAATACAGATATTTGATTATTATTTTACCATTTTACTGTTCGTCTGTTGGACGTAGGTGTCTACTCATACGCCGCTATGCCTTAAGCATAATGGTACGGGTGTGTTTTGATACATCCGTACCATTTATTCAATGATAGTTAAGTGTAATGACATCCTATGAAGACTATAGTAACACATGCTTTCCGATAAGATTTTTATAAAATTAAGTTAAGATTTTTGTAATGGAATTGTTATGACTATGCAAATACGTTATTTAATGTAGGTTAGCATTCCCGTTTCAATATACATAGATACTCATGAAATAAACGCCGGGAATGAATAACAGTCTGTGACCAATCAAAAAGTGTATCCAAAAATATTTAAACAAAACATACAATGTGCAATGTGCAATGTGCACACGTTTTCACGTTTCAATAATTTTTATCATTTTACGGGATTAAATTGTGAATGGCGTTTGAACTATATTTCGTCTACTTTTTAATACTTGGGATATAATTCAGTGTTTTCATTTGATGGGTTAACGTCGCCAGTGCTTGTAGGACCATGCATAAGAAAGACCTATTTGATGAAGTATTTTTTAAATTATGTTACAAATTATACCTTTTGAATTATTTAAATATGAATGAATTTAAATATGTGAAAAACAGTTAGGTTTTTATGTGAACATAAATTAGTTACTACTATATACATATGTAGTTATATATTTAATTTAAATTTTGGTTAATTAATAATTATTAGTAGTCATTTAATTATTTCATTCTTCACTTCGTCACGTCTTTTCACAAGCAGTCCCATTCCTATTAGAGGTTGGTCACAGGTGTCCATCTCTTAACATAAAACAAATTAACAATAATAAAAATAACTACATAAAATAATATACTTTGTTAATGTTATAAATTCGTGCTTTCGGTTTCAAAATGCGTTTTAATTGTATCTTCCATTATCTTTGCTATCACAAGCAAGTGTGGAGTATGTATGAAAATCATAATTTTCTTTAATTCGTACTTGTAGACACGAGCAGACTCATTTTAATAAAAAGTACACCGTTCTTGATTATGAATTATTTTGTGAGTGTCCTCAGATTAATTAGGTTTTGCATCAGTAGGTATGTATACAGTCACGCTTATTTCCCTTAGGGGTAAGCAGGTATTAAGGATTTCCACCGGCTATGATTATTTCCTAAACTTTTACAGGTGTTCTCGATTGTAATTTTAAGTTAAGACTTTCCATTTAATATTTGCCACGTTATATCGCACCAGGAGTCTGATGTCTAAAGTTCAGAGATTCAATAGCTAACTAGTTCAATCTTGTGCCAACTTTAGCTCGACCTCAATGTTTGCTACACTCTACTCTGATATCCGAAATATGGTATCGATTCATCAGACGAAGTAGTGTCCCAACCATATCTTGGTTGTGTTAATTCATTACCCAATTTCTAATCCTAAAGGATCTATTTAAACTTAAGTGAATCAAACTGCGTGGTTAGTCTGATGTAATACTTTGATACGTGGCGCTGCGTAAACACAGACTCAACATTATTAGGCCAAGTTTTATTTACGTAAACAGAGTATAAACATAAAATTGATATATGTATGCTTGATGAGTGACCATAAAGTGTATCTACATTATATGCATAATACTTACCTGCGAGTATATTGTAAGTTATTACCCAAATATCCAAAATTACTACGAGGTATGTTGCATGTGTTTTTAAATTTTTGTGGCTATTTGAGCTATTTGTAGTGAACAGGGTGAAGAAATTGGAATCTTGAAATTATACAAATAGACAATTATGTCCCTGTGCTTCCTGCGTTTTAATACACATATTAAAAACTACTACTACTGTTTATCAGCTACAGCTACGTACATTTTGGACCTTACAAACGCTAATAAAGAACAGTGATACGTAACAATATGTTTTGTTTTTGTATGTGTTTAAAAAAAAAAATTGAATTGAGTCACAGTGTTGTAGGTGGAACAGTTAGTATCAGCATATCACAATCTGGCATTTTCAGAATACTGAATGTAATATCGTTTTATATTTTCGTTCATAACATTTTTATCAACAATTTCCACTCAGCTCTCCGCTCGTTTCGACGTGACTCTTAATTCAAGGACTAAAAGGCTAAACTTATTTTGCTGGCTCTATGCGAATGAGGTCAATCCATTAATCTTCTACCTTATGATGTTAATTAACCATGGCTATTCATATCCGTATTTCATTATAAGCTTCATTTTAATCTTATGTAATACGTTTGAGTTTTTAATTAAGGTTAATTGTACAAACTTATATAAACAGATATAAAATACTGTACATTAAAATGCGTTTTAGAATCGCATGTAAAGGTTCGGCCTTGTAGCCTCGCCTAGTTGCGAAAAACGATTTGTGGCAAGATATATGTACCTACATGCTTTTACCCTAACTGTACAGTCGTTTACTTTGTATATTGATATTGAAGTAGTGATAGGATAATGGTTTGAGATTCAGTATCCCACTCGAGGGGTCTGGGTTCAAATTTTGAATTGTTAGGTGTGTTTTATATGCAACTTAAAATTTAAATATCACTTAGCTATAACGGCGCAACATCTTGAGGAAACCTTAGAGTATACCATGTATACCTTAGAGTATGTTATAAAATAAATATATACTGTGTCTGAGGTGTGTAAAGTCTGCTAATCCGCACATAGCCAACGTGGTATACGATGGCCTAAAACCTTCTTACAATGAATGGAGACCCAAGTCCAACAGTGGAACAATAAAAGGGTTGGAATAAAAATTGTATTGTGGGACAACTTCACACAGTCACCTGACTACATAATCCATAGACCTGGTGTTGCGGTAATCAGATAGCTGATGTCCTACAAACTTTAAATAACGAAATACCAAGTTATATAGATAATATTAGAACCAGAGACAGAACAAAAAATATTCATATCCATTAAAAAATATTTATCTCGTCCGGAAATCAAGGACCAGAAGGGACCAACGGACTAGTTTTATAGACGATCTGGATGTAGACAGGTATATTTTATTTTTATTTATTTACTCTATATTGTAACCTAGAACATTACAAAGTATATGATGCATGCTTACATCATTGTTGTAAAATCTTGTTTTGAATTTGCAAGTAATAGTATTGTTGCCATTGAAAAAATGTTTTGGCGTCGTCCCAAACTATGTAGGTACACCGAAAAGAAAAAATGTTTAAAACGCTTCTGTTGTATACAATTTTGTATAAAATATTTTCAACATTGTTTATCGTCTTGATAGATACTAGTGTTTTTAAAATGACCAAGTTTAAAGTCACAATCTACCACTAAAATGATTTGCGCCGTTTATAGAATTAACAAAATGCCATAATATGACTAATTCTGAGACAAATGTCTGTTGGGGTAATAACTTTTAGCGCGATTGTTTTCTGCAATTACTTTAAGTCATGAAAAGCATAATAGTAATTTTCGCAAATTTACGAACCTCATAATGGCTCCAAACGAAGGTTTAACTGTAATGGATGTAAGCTTAATTCAATTTCTTAATTTAACGTTCTCTAAGACTTACATTACATTTCAGCCGTAAGATTTGTCTTGCATTGGTGATTTTATCATCATATTATTTATACATATACATAATTATCATAGAACAATTTAGTAAAATTATTATAGTACTATGTAGAGTTGTTTCATAATAATTTAAGTTCTGTGGTAGCTTTATAAATAAAAGAATTTGATTTCATAGTGGCATCGATTTTTTAACTAGTTTTATTTGATAGAAAGTATTGTTGCTGTAAAACAGGATTTAAATGCGAGTAGAATAAGTATTTTAATACCATAGAGAACCTTTTAGGATTTCATCATTGGATTTTCGATTAGCGAAGTGACGACGTTCACACTTTGCGTTTCAGGCTGATTGTTTTATACTATTCAACTGGAACGGAGCTATTTTATGGAAGTAATTCATGTAAGTATTGAAATTTACAGACATAATTATTATGAAATTTGTAATATAATATGATACACTTTACAATTTATTATAATATTATGCAGGGTTAGTTGGATCAGTAAATATAATTTTCTATGCTTTCAAATGCTCCGTAAACATGTAAAATTTGTGAGGCGAACTCGGCGAAGCGAACAAAAAGATACACGGGCACCGCTACGCGTAGCGAGGGAGAAAGTTAAGTTTAGTGTCCTGTGGTAAGCTAATGTTTCAAATATCGACATTGCACGCTCCTATTTTAAGCATGTGAAAAGTGGGAGAAGGGGGAAGGTCTCGGGGTGTCGGGGTGGCGAAGGGTGTCGTCGGCATTCAACAGGCGGCGGTCGATACGGCCGGCGTCGCGGCGCAGCGCCACGCTCACCTACCCTACATATTACATTCACCTGCCATTGCTCCTGCCATCGCATGTTGCAATCAACATTGGAACGCTTTCTTCCTATTTACTTATCTTCCTATTTCCTATATACTTTTCTGTGTGTTTTATTTTAATGTCAAACGCTTAACCTGTTTTAGCGCTTTGTTTTTTCAGACCATATCAAACGAAATCAAATAATTTAAAGTTCCTTATCATTTGATTTTATTACATAAGTGAACATTGTCTGGCCTAGTGCGGACGACATCATTAAGGTGTATTGATAACTACTAAAATTTAATCTTTTCAATTTGGAAATTTCCAAAAATGTTGGGCGGTTTTTTCTCGATCATATGTTCTGGTATAATGGGAGTATTATTAAAAAGTGAGTATTTCAGTCCTTTAACATCTATTATTATGCTATGCTCTCTCTTAAATGACGTGTATTTCTTAGTCTGCCTCTCAGGCTCCTTAAACAGCACGCTATCTATGTAAGAACTGCCCAGCGGTAAGAACAGATGATTCACATTCATACCCCAGACAAGAGGCACTATTACTTACAAATAGTAAGAGATAATTGGTTAATCCACTGAACTAATTGGAAAAGGGTCGTTGAATGTTATCCAACGGACCTCTAAATAGATAACCATTAGGGCTAAAAAACCGATTTCTTGTTAGCGTTAATTAACTTTCCAAATAGCTTCCCGAGTCCCGAATTTCAACTTTTTTTAAAGAAGTGGAACGGTGGCGGTGTAGCAATTTTTAAAGAAATGCGAACCGTAGAGCTTTTACGCAACATTGTAAAATATTTTTATGTATTTTCAATAATTCTGTTAAATAGTTTTATCTTACATTGGGTTATGGTTACACTGAAATTCCGCTGCTGCTGCAGATGCTGCAATTATAGTTTATATAATACGTAGTTACATATAGGTTTGTATTATTATTATTCATTCATATTCAATGTAATACATTTTCTGTTGCTTTTTATAAACAAAAATTAAATGTAATGTAAAAACAATGAAATGTAGAGTGTGAATTTCTGGATCTTTACATAAATAGAGGCTTGAGAGGTAGGCTTCGTATATTTGTGTGTTTATATCCCCATATTGTTTAATGAGATTTTATTGATACCCATAATAATGCCCATAACTTGATCGGTAACGGTAGTAACTACTTTAATAAAATTATATTTTTTTGTAATATTGCTTTGTCTTAGTTTTGGGTAATGTAACTGTTGTGTTTTATAATTTGTGAAATGGTAAGTTTGTTTTTAGTCAGAAAACTCCTAGAGTAGTTATAAATCGTACTCTAAAGCGAGTAATACCGTACGGCTTACGTGTCGTAGCTTCCCTGCTGACAAAGTGCGAGCGTGACATATTTAATAAACACGTTATATACCTGAAAAGTATGTGTTTCAGAGGAGATAACGGACCATTGACGATATCGCTGAAGTTGTCTACTGACTACCATTGTCAAGCTAGAGTCGACAGGCGGATGTTTGGGCCTCTTCCTGTTGTTTCAGAGAAGCTATTAATGGATATTCTACGGTTTCCTCGGTATTATACCCATATTTTCGAGTTGGTGAAAATTTCTTTTGCATTTCTAGAGATGTCTACTGGCAGTGGATATACGTATAGCTCGATATATGTTCAACAATCTTTCATCTACCCCCGGAGCCAATAGCTCTTGGTTTATATCTTTGTAAATGTACGTGTGAGAGGTCTAGAAATAAGTGAGAATGGGAGTGTTCATGTACCTAATTTAAACTATCAATTTAGACTGTAATTTTATTACAGTCACAAACAGAAGTTCCCTCTGTTCCCTCCGCTCGCGTCTTTTACCTACACTTGAATGCTATTCGTTATCTTTATCGTTCCAGTGTGCTGAACACGCCCTTTCAGTCAACAGTATTTATAGATATCTAAGATATAACAACTGACAGTTTAAATAATGATTGTTTCTTGAAAGCCTTATGTAAATCGGTGTCAAATGGATCCAGTTGTAAATATTACTCTCAACTATTGCACTTTTATTGACCTTGTCTTATTGATTTAACTTAAAGACAGTATATTTTTTAAATAATTTGAAACTAAAATGGTTGTATAGAAACTTGCAATATTATAGAAAGTCTTTGGCATCGTTATCGTGGCATTTGAGTAAGTAATATAAGTTAGGCTTTGTTACTTTATTTCGATAGTTGGCGTTGTTTTAGACCGAAAAAAACCTTTTGTTGTATTCGAAGTAACCTAATTTAATAACAGTATAATTTATTGTAACTAAATATAAAAAATATGTATCTCTCAAAAAGTATCAACTGAGATAAGAAAAGATGTAGAATTAACTTAATGTTTTCGATAAAACTTGTTTTCATTTATATAATAGAATCTTAAAACTTCTCAGATTTACGAGTTAGGAGTTAAATGAAAAAGGTTGAGGAGAAAATTTCTGCGGGCGGCAATTTCATAGCAATAAATCTTTGTACCAAGCTCGTGCAAACAAAGCGTCTATCTTCACCGATTGTATGAGAACACAATCACTTGGAACAAAAATGCAAAAGCTTGCCACAGGTGTAGGTGCAAATACAGGTTTACTTGAACATTTTGTCTTCACAGTTTGAACAGTTTTCAATATCCGTGTATAAACATATAAAAATAAGTATATCTATATACATATATTATTAGCTTCAGGTTATGATTAGTCAAAATGTAATTTTTGTCCAAAAATCAAGTATATGTATGAGAAATTCATAACATATTAATTAGGTAGCTCCTATTTAATTATATAATACTACAATAAATTTGTTTTATTATTATTATCACAATAGTTTAGTAATTTTAATTTAGGAGTTTTATAATCATACTAATCCGTGCTACAACTGCAACTTGTGTTCGGTTATATAATATTATAATGTGAAATTGCTCTCGGGTTTCAATGTCAGACATAAATCAAATTTCTCATTACACACTATTTTATACTAGACTATAAATCTCTCGCAAACAAAACCCTTATCTGGTTCTCTATGAGCACGCTGTCGTTCGAACAGTAGGTACGTCAACTGCACTCCACACGTTCCTAAGAGTTCATTTTTATACACGTTATACCTTATTAAATATACTTATAAGAAAAATAAACATCTATAAATAACTTCGGTTAGCATAATTTTTGCTAACGATAGCAATTACATGAGATAATAATATCATAGCTGAAATGATACTGTCTTTTTCATGGAAGTAAAAAGAAATAAGTATGTACAACTATGGCAATATTTTTTCCATGGTGAGTATTCAAATCGGATTCAAAACTTCATAAACCACGTATTCATATTTAATTCATCACGTATTTCAACATGAACATTATTCGTACCATTAATTTAACCAATTTATAGGACGTTAAAATTCGCGGTAATCTGTTAAAATATATATTGTCTTGAATTTTTTATTTTACGTGGATTATATTGAATACTGATCTAAACCAATCCTTTCTTTAACACACTGGCAATGGTTCTAACAGATTGGCAACTCCTATGATGTTTGAAATATCTAAGCGACAGCAACATTTATTACATATAAGACTATCTATTTGCTAGAAAGATTGCTTTTAATCTTTTTCTGTTCGTTTTAAAATTAGCTTTTACCCTTATGTACAGCTTTGACGGCTTGAATTTCTGTATTTTTTATAAGATGATAGGACCAACTACAGTTATCGTTTTCACCAAAGATAAACGCAAGTGTTACGTCACTCATTAATTGTGAACGTTGGAAGACGACTTCGCTGTTCAGTCCACGATCGATACAGACTGAATGACCGCTCCCGTGTAGTGTAGCTTCAGTAGATAGTGACATTGTTTTACAATATTCAATTTCAATATCGCCATCTAATACTAGTTAATAGGGTAATAGAATTTTTACAGATAAGCATATGAAGCTTTCTTGGGACCTATTAATGATGACGGTAACACAATTGTATGTATTATGGTAACAAATAAGTGACACTAAAATCCATATTACAAATTGTAGTACAATGTCTCTGTATTTCAACGGACTATTTAAACCAAAGTACTTTTACAAAGAGACTGAAAATCTACAATTTTGTTAAACTCATTCATGTCATATTAATTCAATCTTCAAAAGGTCAAATACATATTTTTTCTCATAAACATAAGAAAGTCTTTAATTATAGATGCCTTTTACATTTCTAAGACCAAAAGCAGTTTTTTAACAATGGGTTTAATATATTACGGTCAGGAAAGTAATGCAGGATGTAGTGCCTGGAAAAAATCAGGGGAGAACCTTTTTAAAATTGTAAAATAGGCTTCCGTTTGACAACGAGCTTACCTGATGGTATGTGAGGTGCAGTCTAAGATGTAGCACGCTTGACTATACTGTTGTGTTGTACAATCCCAAGTTATACGTATTGGTCAGAAGATCTGCAGAGAGTTGCATTGGTTGTCTAACTGCACCAGAAACAGCCAGAAATAGGGAAGACCTATGTCCAGCAGTAGACCCATATTATGATGATTTATGTTATCAGGCAAAAGGCTATTGTAAGTCCTTATGGACTTATATTTATTATATGTAGGGACTCTATGTTTAGGAATCCCGATTTCCTGTCCATAAATATAACGCTCCGCTAGTAAGTCTACAAAGTGAATTTTATTGTTATCATTTAAATTGAATACACCAGCATCCATAATAATAAAAGCGTAGCCGTTTAAAGACAAATCGGTCGGAAAATCGTAAAAAGTAGGTTGCCCCAGATAATTCAATACGAATGTCTGAAATGTGATAATGTATTCAAATTTATTATTTTAAGTCAAAAACAGCGCGGAAGACGAATACAAAACACAATAGAACCCAAAAAATAACAAGGAAAAATATTATTCTCCCTTGTTAAGATAAACAACGAGTAGTTCCACCAGTGAGAGGAAATAAAAACAGACTTCTAAATCTATGTTATTCTAGGATTCTAGATAGTGTTAACTTAGCGTGAACAACTGTGTGCTTGTCTTTAAAATTATTTTATACCTATATCAACTTGTTTTATCTCACCATTACAAAACGGGCACTAAAATGATATTATATGTAAATGACAGTCACGATTTGTGGTAAAAGCTTTGTTGCTTCAAAAATGTTGGAATTAAAATCTTTTTAATCCGAATGACAAATAAATAACTGTAACAATGTACATGAATTATGTTTAGCTACTCATGTTATCCTCAAACACTTAATTGTTGTACGTTTTACATACTGTTTTTTATAACCCTTGTGTTGTTGTAAAACCCTTAATAACAAGTAATTTATTGCTCTGACTTATTAATTCATTTAGAAAATGGTTCATTGTTTATAAATATAACAAGACATTATCCATTATATTGACATCTGATATCATACCGAAATTCGACACGGTTTGTCCGTTGTAGTAGAAAAAAAACGGTGTATTTTCTAACCTTCTAAAAATAGTAATCCACGTGGGTGAACTCATGGAGCTCGGCTAATTTATTATATTTACAACAGAATGACTAGAAAGAGATAAAATATAGAAATACTGACAGCAAAGTTGGGAAAACAGAAAATTTATAAGTATTCTATTCACAGGGGATTTTCGTGACGTTTTACGAGCTAACTCAAGTTTCTTAATCTCGGAAGGTAGATTTTGGAGCGCGTAATAAGTTTTTCGTTTCAATCAGCAACAGCTTTACCATCTCCGGTAACTAGCGAAAAGTCACGTACATATCTCAAGTTGCGCTAATATGTATGTATATTTATGAAGTTTTTCAATGCCGATGTTAATCAACACTCTACAGTGCGTATCTCTCATATGCACTGTAGAGTGAGTTTGAACTTTCTGCCTAAAGATATGCTACAATTTTAGTGGTGTTCGTGGTGTACCACCCGTTGTGTTATGATACCGTTTAACTACTGGGCTGTAGGTTTGTATGGCAAACTCTAAATCTGGCTGTGAGTAGAAACAACCTGTGCAGATCGACGCGCTTCCAGTCATGAGGCTCAAGCCTACTCACCCAAAATACGTAACATCACGCCTGTAATCCCCTAAGGGGTAGGCAGAGGAGTGTAGTACACCCTCACATTTCACCAGTTACG
>DWDX01004689.1:0-11364 GCA_018245675.1 Agara michaeli | reverse complement strand
GTTACACTTTTTTTATTTTCATATTATTATTATTACTATTTTGAACACGCGGGCGAAGCCGGGGTTAACAACTAGTACATTGATATTTTCAATACACCCAGACGCAGAACAAACGAATGTACCCACATATCGCACAAATGTTAGTCCCAAGTGTCGAATCGAACCCACGACCTCCGGCTTCGCAGTCACGGCCTCTAACCACTTGATCACGAGGCCAGTCAATGAATGATAAATTATCGCAAATTCGGTAGAGGAAATGCCAATATGTAGGTACCCACACACATACATCGGGTCAAGACTTTTCGATACTATCAGCTTGCTTATTCGGAGTTATTACACTCGATTTTCATGTGACAATATTGTTTCACCGTTTCCGCGAGTAATGACGTAAAAGTCTATTTCGCCCGCAACGTGTTCTGAGACTCTTTTGTAAACTTTTAAGTGACTTTTAAACTCGCCATTCCGTTCGCAGCAGCCATTGTGACCGCGGCGCAGATAAATAAAATTGAGCTGTCAGTAAAATTGAGCGAGTTCAGTTTTTGAAATAGATGGGATTCAAATTGAAAATTCCTTCATTCGTTCAATTGTAAACTTTTTCGCTTTAACTTATATTCCTAAAGGTCAACAACCTGTTTATCATTTAACTATTAAAACCGGGTTTTCTCTTTACCCATAGGCCATAGTCTGCCGCGCTGGCTAAGTATACCGACCCTATAGTCTATTATTACAGAAGTTAAATTATATTCCAATTAAAACAGATTTTCTGTCATAATTTCACAACATCGGATATTGTAATTTTCATTCGCGCGCCTCTGTTTGAGGGCGAAATATAATTTCAATTCGCGTTTTCAATTATGTCGGTTTGTGAGTCTAGCTGTCCATTCCCAAGTGTCTGCACTCCCCCATTTCGATATACAATGTCAATTAACTTCAATAATTACATTTAATAATATTGTTCTATTGATTTAAATATCTAACTTAAATGTATGCTAATTTTAGTTTAAATATTAAGTAATGATAATTATACTATAATTGAAACTCTTTAATTTATACGCCGTAAAAGGCAAAATATCGATTGAACTAGTTGTGTAAAATCTTTATGATCCTAATAAAATTATTGTGTCACTGAAAACTCCCAAAATCACTTTGAAAACGAAAAGTTGTTCAATTTCGAAGAAATTTTAAGACTTACGGTGACAGGATAGCTTCTACTGACGTGTGACTCCAAAATTGCAGTTGGTAGCATGGTAAAGTTAGTTTCAAGATTGTCGAAAGGCGGGTACGAATCCAGTGGATTTTTGATAGATTGCACACCGGTTACAAGATAAACAAGTGAAGGAAAAGCTCCGAGCTGGGATAAACACAGAGATTACAGTTTTTTATTGCTTACCTTTGTTCCCCACGAAACAAATAAGACGCAAACAAAAAAGTTAACACATTTTTGGTGATAAAAAATTTGTTTTGTATTAAACGAACGATAAATCGCGAGGGAAGTGTGTGTTTTACTTTATTGTCCAATATATAGCCTAGACTATAGCCTGAAACCCTCTCGCTATAAGAATAGACCAGCAATGGACCAATAAATGGGTAGAAAAATATTACAGGACGTGAATACGTTGACAGATTTAAATTGGATACTTTTTCGGTCGCTTAGATTTTTAAGTTTGTTTTTTATTTCATTTTTTTTAAATATCTTTTATAATTGAATCCAAATCAATCGCAAACGACCTATTAGCGATTTTTTTATTAATCAACAAATAAAATGAGATATCAAGTTGTTAACCGTTCACTTGTTCACTCCGTGTTCGTGTTCGACGTAGAATTTCGTAAAATGTGTGTTTAGTTCACCTCGACGTATCACTACATATATTATTGTACATACATTATTATACATATTAACCTTCCTCTTGAATTATTCAATCTATTAAAAAAATGGCAGCTAAATCCGTTGCGTACTTTTAAAGTTCTAAGCATACATAGGGACAGACAGCGGAAAGCGACTTTGTTTTTATACTGTGTTGTGATTGCACTAAGAAACTGAACAAACAAATGTGCTCATCACACATAATGGCTGTCGGGTGGAAATCGCACTAGAGCAATCCAACTCATTTCTGAGAGATGCAGTGAAAGCAGTTAAACTGCATACTGCACAGCGTAACACTAGCGGAACTGCACACCGAAGTTCACCGTCTAACGTGTACATTTCCAATCAAAGTTCCAATGTTAAATCAGTTGTTATCCAACGTTACCTGTTCTACTTATCCAAACTTAACCTAACTACTTAGTATGTGCCTCGGAGTGTAGTTTCCAACTCCCGACCCTCGCTCCATTATGAGTGCTCTAATGAACTCGCGGTGTCTATGCTAGTTGTCTGACTGTTCTCATTAAAATCAAAATCGGAATTGTACATACCTTTATTTTGCATAGATGGGTTGAAATGCGAGGTCAACTACGAAAGTTTATTAGAATGTCTATTTTTGTTATCTTTTATGGATCAACAGTTACGAACAGTTTTCTTTTAATAATCAACAATTATCAACATTTTTCTTATAACGATCAACAATCATCAACTTTTTTCTTATAACGATCAACAATCATCAGTTTTTCTTATAATGATCAACAATCATCAACTTTTTTCTTATAACGATCAACAAACAGTTTTTGCTTATAAAAATATTTCTGTTTATTTTATTTAAATAAACAATTGAAATATATTCTCATGGGGACAAAACTGACTGTTGGTTTAACTTAAAGTTAACTGTCCCATTCCAGTGCGGAGTGATGTAACCGCAGGTCAGTGACCTTCGTTGTGTAAGTTCTGAAGTCGAGCTGAAGTTCCACGATAAGGCTTAACGACTGTTGGCTAACGATAACAATCGGAACTGCCAGCTTAATGTGTTTTCCGAACGGCATATAGACAGCCGCGTGAAAGTTTTCATGTAACTCTTACCCATGTGCGCCGGGCAGACGTAAGCTTTTATTCCTCAATTTTTCGCGTGAAGAGGCAGCAAGCGGGGCAGCAGCGACGATTCCTACTGCACGTAGACATCTGCATATTCTGAATAGGACTATATGAATTATCACTAGTAGTTTCTTTTCTTCAACCCTTTTATTAATTTGTACCTATACTTCTATTTGCTAATTTTATACGCCATAAAAGGCAAAATATGGCTTGAACTAATAATCTTGTAACATCTTTATATGTACCCATATTTGTGCAAATAAACGTCTTTCCCTTTGTTCCGCTGTTGGATAAGTGTCTCCTAGATTGTGACATTCTATAGCGGTGATCTCATGCCGTTTGGGAAACTTCTCACATTTCAAGGAATGTTCCACGGAACTCTGAGGTTAACTCTTACGATCACGATGTTTTATTCACCTCTAATGCGAGAGATATTTGATTTTTTAAAATTTCTTTCTATTACTATTTATTTTATATGCCTGTACTAATTGGTATATAATTCCCATGTATATGAGTGTTGATTCCAGTAGTTAGTTGATTAGTGTTAGCGTAAACAGTACTAAGGGTTTGCGTTGTTACTGCTTTGCTTTGATGTGGTCGCTTTTAGTATACAAATGTACCAGGAGACCAGGAGCCAAGCAATTCTCTGTGATTTTATTTCCTTGAAACTAAACATATGCGAAAAATACTGATATTGTGACTGCTATATGAAATAATAATACTTGTTTTGGGATGACACACACATAGACATCGCATACCGAGTTAAATATGTATCGAATTGAATACTCGGTATTAAAAATTTGAATGATTAAAAAGAAATTCAAATCAAACAACAGATTAAAGATTAAAATTTGTATATTTGGTACTTCGTATATTTTTCATTTACATTTTGAGTCGATAAGAATTAATAATTATCTTATTATAATCTTACACGGTCATAATTATTATAATTTATAAAGAATTATACAAACGTAACGTAACTTCGAAAGTTATCAAATTAAAACACATAACAAATTGTAGGTTTACATTTACAGTATAATTAGGTATAATTATAGTATACATAAAAATAATTGGAGTATAAATATTTAGAACAATTTTTATTGAACAAGTTTCTAGGTTTTTATTAAATACATAGATTAAACCTAGATATATCAGCTAAAAAACAATTCATGTAACTTTATGTAATATATTGGAATTCTCTAATAAATTTATTAAGTTCTAAATAAGAAATATTTTGCGTCATAATTTATATTTTACAATACATCGTTAACATTACAAAACCTGTATTATTCGGAAAACTTGTGATATAATTATTAATTATAAATATATATTGGTAATAGATGATTAAAAATTATTGCATTTTCGAATGTCTAAGTTAAAAGGAACGTTGTTCGAAATCCAATTGAGGTCACGAACTCACTGTCCGAACAAGATTCCTTTGGAAATCTAATTCTTCATTAAGTAAGACCGCCACAACCAGCTGGGCTCGGTGCGTAATTATGAGGTCCTAAATAATTATATGACATTACGTTACTCCGCATTAAATTACTAATTATATCAAGATCGATTCCATAATAATAATAATTGATGGAAAAATTAACTATAAGCGTACTAATTCAACTACGTGCAAAGAAAACCTATTGATAATTGGTGTTTATTCTATCTAGTGAACGAGGAATGATCTATTTACATACTTGAAATACATCACATACACACATTGGAAGACTATTACGAAAGAACTTCGACGAAAAAAATCGCGTAAAAAACTAAAAAATTCTCGTAACTATTGCTTTCAAATCAGTTCTTATTTATTCTAAAACTATCTCACGACTAACCGGCGTGGTGTTGCAATTTTATTAATAATCATTAATAATTAATTATAACTATAATTTAGCGTTATTTAAGGTACTTAAGTAGACACTTGAAATTTATCTAACAAAGAATCTTATTATACAAATTTAGAATTAAGTCGTTGTCATTTATAATAATTATATCAATATATTTATGTTTTTTCGAGGAATAAATTGGGCTAAATAATTTATTAATTATTTACAATAGTTATTGTATTAATTATTCTTTTGGTAAGATGAACATATTTTACGCTATCTTCAGTCGTAGGTACAGTTGGTTTTTTTTCATTGATAAATAATCTATTTCATAACAAACCGTCTAGAATATTTTTTTTACATTGAAGCATTTTGAAATTGAATCTGTTATTCTCTTTATTATAACAAACAATTTGCAGGAACCTCAAAATGCCCGCGGGATAGCTTTGCAGCGCGTATACAAATTTAGATAATTTTACGGCTAAAATTATATATAATATTCATAAGATTATAAAAATTTACAATAATTTTTTGGTGTTATGTTTTGGTATTATATTTATAGATTATATAGATCGCTACACTACTTAAGTTTAAATATTTACATTATTCACAAGACTAAAAATTAATAAACCAATGACAGTACCAATTGCGACCAGCGCCATTAAAAATAACTAGATAAATAGTTAGTACACTTATTCTTTCTATAGATGGCCGAGTATCAAACACAGTAGGTACTCTACGTGGTTAGAGTATCCCATCAATATCTGTTCTACTGAGTCATTGCCGCTTTGCAGCAGAAATAACTCTCAACAAAAGCTCGCAACGTTCTATATATCTAAGAACACTCAATTATAATTGAAATTAAATATATTTCATGCACTGTTATACAATAATTTATAATTAATTATTCATTTAATTAATAAAAGGCTATTTACACATATTCCTACGTGTCATTCTTTTAGAATCAACACAGAAACAGTATGGATATGCCTTACACCGTATTACTTAACAGCTAAAATGGAACGATTATTTGTCTGTAATTATATTATTATAAATTCACTACAGAAAATTGTGTGATACCTATCCACGTTCCATGCACGTAGAATGAGTGTGCTAATTATTATTAATAAATAATACTTAATTAATAAAACCTAATATACATAATAATTGAATTTACTAAGTGCATTTTTATTGTGGTGCTTTTTCGTAGGCACGGAGGCACAGTCATTTATTAATTACCATTAATTATTATATTTAACCTACTACCAACCGAAAGTTATTAATATGTATAAGAATTATACAATAATCGAAGCTAAATATTGCAAGAGAATTTCTCACTGACAGATATACACTGATTGTTGATGCCTTGCTTGAAATTAAGCATATGATGTATAAATAATTGAATGAAAAAATTAAAAAAAAATGTATGATTGCCATACTTTGATTGATTAATATACACTTGATAAAAGTGATGCGATTGAGCTTGTTCAAACTTGTCCTAAGTATCGTTTGCTCCAGTGGAAGGCAATAAAATCGTCAAAAATATCTTCAACATGAAATAGTCTTGCAATATTAGTTATTTTAACACCTTCATCTTTACAATGGTCGATTAACCAATACGTTTAGTTAACGATATAAAATTATATTCACTTGTTTTAAATATTTTGAAAGATACCAGTTCGTTGAACAGAACATAGAAATCTATATTTTCCTTTTTGTTATATGGTAAATTAATAAATGTTATATACAGCGTACAAATGTTGAAAAATGCAAGTCAGATACTGGCTGATGGGGGAGTTAGGAGTCTTGGAAACCGGCGTCGATCTATAACGGGAGTAGTGAATGTAGAAATGGCAGCTCAGATCTGTAAGGATGGAGATAACACTCCGTGCTATCTGCTTACCCCGATAGGAAACTGTCATGATTGTATAATGATGTAAATTTATAGACAATGGCAGAATTCTTTGGGTAGCGTCATTTTAATCACCATTTCAATTATGTATGTTACTGGTGAACATCAAGGTTAGATTACCGTGTTTTAGGTTAATGGTATAGTAGATAAAGGGTTAAAGGGGTTGAAGTTAATAACAGACATTATGCGCGTCAAAGCCCTTCTGAAAAATACGGTGGTAAAAGGCGGGATCATACCAGATGCATCTTTGAAATTTGCTAGTGCATTTACTACCTTGCCGTGGATCTGGGACACACATATTCTCCTTGCTAACGTGATCCTATATAAGGTAATAATCAAATAAACATTAAAAAGTATGTAAAATAAAAAACATGGAGTCATATTGTTAATAATTAAGGTCTTTTATGGTATGGTATGGTATGGTATGGTATGGTATGGTATGGTATGGTATGGTATGGTGTGGTATGGTGTGGTATGGTCTTTTATGGTATGGTATGGTAATAATTAAGGTATTTACTGACATCAACAGCGCTGTGCGGGATATTATATCCCGTGCCAGATAACGCTAAGCCACCCCATTATGCGTTCCTGCTTCTTTTTGTCTCTTTTATTATCTGTAAAACTCGTGTAAACGGCAATAAAGTTATTTTATTATTATTATTATTGTATCTTTCAAAATTTCTAAAATTTCCAATGTTATCTACGTATATTTTTAATGAAACGTATTCAATGGTTGAGATAGATCTACAAACATAATGAATGTACGCAAATTATAAGTGTAACATTAATTTGTACGGAATTATTATTAAGCGTATAGATATCACGGAGAAACATTTGAATAGGTCTAATGATCAAATATAGGACAATTTACAAATGTCACTTAACTATCTACTATATTAAAATAAGCTGTGATATTTTTAATGTTCGAGATTATATCTAGAGAATTTATAACATTTCAAATAGAACGCCGATAGAGATACAAATTTCAATTTTATATTATACATATACATTTCAAATCCTTTCAGTGTTTGCAGTATAAGTATTACTGTTAAAATACATTAATTTACCTACGAACATTAAATTCATTTACATACACAGTTTAATTTTATACATTCATTTTTATCGCAAACAAATCTTACTTGAATTGTATAATTGATTATTTAAATCGTACAGTTTTCGATAATTTATGGCAAACTATAATTTAGTATTTTAATGTTCAATATTGTTTTTAATGATTAAAGTCTATTCAAATAAATTAATAAAATGTTCACTGTACAAAACTAGATAAAGTGTTCTAATTGCTGAACTTTTATTAAAATTATAATAATAAAAATAGTATTTATTATTGCTTTATGAGTTATTGTGCGTCATGTCTATATTAACGATAATGGCCTATACATTTAAACGAAACAAAATTACTAAATACAACTTATTTAAAGTAATTTGTCAACATTTTTTTCTAGATTGTTATAAAATTAATACCACAATAATAAAGTAATTGCCTCATTGACAATTACAAAAAATATTATGTTATAGATAATATTATTTTGAAAATAATTGTCATTGTATATACATGGTATAATATTATTTGATTTACATATTTTGTCTTAGCTAAAACATAATTATAAAAAATGGAAGATCTATAATAACATCATAAGTTGAATGGAATTCTGCTTAAGATATATAAGTAATTATTCATAGCAATATTGCAATTATATGTATAATTGTGTCTATGTATATTTATTTATATTACCCTAATCCTCATTTTATTCATAGAATATCTTATTGCATAAATTTGTATCCGATTGAATATCAAACTACTACCGAACTTTAAATTTTAATTCAATTATACAATTATACAATAATTGCAATTTTGTTCGAAGTTATACACTAAACGTAATTATGTAGTTGTATGAACAGTCCATATAGATATTACGTAGTGAAACGTCACTAGAACTTGTAAGAGTCCAAGAATGAGAAAGAAAGATTTATCGCACATTGTAAAGACCTGGTGCTGCCCTCTGCTGCGCCAACATGATACGGTTGGCGACGCATCGGTAGCAGCACAGGTAGGCTAAACATCACTTGAACAGTATCCTCCTGAATGCTCTTCTGAAATCCTTGTTGAAAATTGTGTATATCACTGGATTTAGCACAGAGTTCATATAACCTAGCCAGAAGGCGATAGCGAATGCGCTGCCCGGAATCACGCAGCCTCTGCACGCCGCTTTAAGGATGTACAGGAAGAAGAACGGCAGCCAGCACGCTATGAAGCTGCCCATAATCAAACCTAGTATCAGCGTCGCTCGCTTCTCCTTTTTCCTCGCCAAGCGCCTCTTTTCCCTCTCTGGGTCTCGAGGCTTGTGCTGTTTGGGCAACGCCGGTTCTAATTCTGATTTCGACGGCTGCGATTTTTCCTGTCTTCTCGATTCCGCCTTCTTGCCGAATATCGGCTGGCAGATTCGAAGTTTTAGAGGCTTCACGACCGCGCATCGCGTCGCCACGCCCGAGTCGGAGGACGACGGCTCCAGCTCCGACACCATGTCCGTGTCGATCGCCATGCTCGGTGCTCTGGTGCGTTGCGCTTGTAACTGCAGCTCCCCGTTCACAGATAGCGTGGAGCCTCTGTAAGGGCACGTAGCGAGCGGGTTCCGCGTCACTTGCGCTGATGTGACCACCTATAGATGGAAAAGTATATGTTCAATTGTTATTTTGAAAAGTTTGTGTACATTGAGATGATTAGTGCATGGCGGCTTACTATCATTACGATTAAGGTACTCAAGATATATGCAAGATAGGCGATAGTCTCGTTGAGGACTATTTGTATTAACAGTAATTTAGATAATGTCAATATTCATCAAAATTTTCTTAATCTACATTCATCAACCCAAGCCAATAGTAATTATGGATATAGTAAGGACTTTGGAAATGTTTTTAGATTCAAAGCCATATTTACACAAAAACATGATTCCATATAAACCGGCTTGTCAGCCATCTTTCGGTGAAAATCGACAATAAAGTAATGTACTTTATGATTTTTGCGCAGAGAAGTTTGTACGAGAACGAACGAGAAGCATGTTTATGTTGGTAGTTTTATTGACAAGTTCAATAGCGAGCTGCGAAGTCAAGCCCCTGTAGGATCTATGAAGTGTTCTAGAAATACGACCGTCCACGAAGTTCGGTCAATTTCTCTCGCGGCGTCCACAGATGCAAGCGGGCGTTCGGAATTGTGTATAAAAATTTACGATCGAACTCGCCGAGACTTTTGCAGTAAAGTTTAGGATTGACGCGCGCTAATGGACGTGAGTTGCTGTTTGGAAATCACTTTTGCTCATAAAACTGCTGAAGTTATTTTGTACATTCCAAGAACGAGATTCGGTCCAACAACGTATTGTGCTCATTTATTTTCACCACAACGACTATCTTACTTCTATCCAGAAATGTCTTGTAGTAATTGTTGGCGAATTCAAGAATTGTTAATTAATAAATGTAATCTTCAGTTCTGGGCTGGTACCGCTCTTCACGACTGGAAGAGACTTGAGCGTATTCCACCAAACCTGCCATTTGGGCTCCTACAACTGTCAACAGACAGCAAACGTTGTTAACGCTTATGTCACAGAGTTCTGCATTATGTAAAATAAAGATTGTATTAAGGGTTCCTTATAAAGGTGTTGACACACATACCTTTAAGGTGTCTTTCCTTTCATCGGGCATCTGTGCAGCGTCGCCCGCTTCGCTCGTGGAGATGTCGGACGCAAAGTCGCAAGTGACCGTCGGTATGGCGACCTGCTGCGTTTCTATTGTTGCTATTTGACCTTCCCTGGAATTTGTACGTGACTTTAGCATCCTCGTTCGACGCTTCTAACACGTATTATTATTATTATAATTCTATATAGCCACGGGTAGGTAGCGAGCATTAAGTCCCAAATACCAAATATCTATCTTTATATTCCTGATGTGTTTCGTCCTCGTCCATGCTAATGTTATAAATAGTCTGTTTTTGTATTTGTAATTTAGACTTTCGCTTCAAAACGAGGTAACGGATCGATGTGATTTTTGTTATGGACATAGTCGTAATGCTGGAGAGAGACACAGGTTACGTTTTTCGCGGGAAAATGTCATGTGTCAATGTGAAAACATGTTTTAATCAATTAAGTGCTATAGATGGGTTACGGGCGCCATAAAGGTATGACGTACGAACGAAATAAATACTTTTCACCACGTGTCAATAGTAATGCAGATAGACGAACAATAACACCTTAGTAAACCTTATGCATCCGATCTCAAATTGATCAGCCCTAGCTATTGAATGGAAACTAAAACATAAATATCGTCAGCTACATGAATTGACATAATTTTGTAAGTAAGATATACGTGCTGCAGTAAAATAGTTATTCTTCTGTCATGAAGTTCTCATAAGTTATTTGGGTCCGGCGCAATATCACCCGGATCCATATTGCATGGGGAGTTCGGGAGTTTTACGAGCGGCCGACAGTAAAACCGTGTTAGTCCGCCCCGGATAACCGCGTACATGTACAATTGACTGTACACGGATAAATATGTAATATATTTTATATACAGTACGTAACTAGTGATAGTCTAGTAGTTTGAAATGCAGCCTCTCACTCCGCAGGGTCTGGGTTATATCCTGGCACGCACCTCTG
>DWDX01004688.1:0-11366 GCA_018245675.1 Agara michaeli | reverse complement strand
GAAGAAAAGTCAGCAAAACCATAACCCCCCCGCCCCATGCTTACGTAAACATTTGTGTATGTTTTTATATCTTTTCAGGTTTCTTTATTGGTATTCATATTAATTGTTTGCACGATTAATATTTATTCGAGACAAATGTTAACAATCATAAACGAAAAATGTTTTTAACTTATAAACAATCTTAATTTTTTTCTATTTACAACAACAAATAATAAGTACGTATACATTGCTGACATAATCACCATCTAGACCCCCTGTCCCCTTTGTCATCAAAAATAAGCAAAGATATGAACCCCCCCCCCCCTCCCCTTCGGTGCTTACGTAATACCCTTAGTGACCAATCCGTCTGCCGGTTGTTTTTAGGCCACCTCTAAAGACTCCGACAAGGTTTAACGATAACAACTAGGGATCGACTGCTTATCGTCGCCACTGCTGCTCGTAAATGCTTGTGAAAATTTGCCTTTAATGGTCACTTGAACAAGTTCCGACCGCGCCCGCTGTAGTTTTAGTTAACAAATCGTTTACAATTTCCAACCGCGTTCGGGCGACGAGCGTTTCGAACATACCCTATAACTTTCGAACATACATTGTAATAGGAATGATGTAATTGTTGTATAATGTATCAGAGTATATGCATATGTATGTACGTGTTCACGCTCTGAATCAAACTTCTCTCTATTACAATTTGTTATGCAAGATGTCGCTCAAATGTTTGAATTTCATTTGAGTGGTATTGTATAACTGCTTAAATCATCACCTATCATACTTTAATGAATACAGTTGCACATTAACTAGTCTAAAACGCGAGAGGTTAAATGATTCCTGAACGAAATCCATTTATGTAAAACAAAATGTCAAATGTTTATTTGTCAGTGCTTCAGTGTTTATCCGGCGAACAAAAAAATAAAACACCTCATAAGTTAAGTGGGAAAACTGATAGATAAATAATAAACAAATTATTTATCGTATGTCCGTAGCGGATTCAGTACACGTTTTCAATTTATCGAGCGCCACGGTCATTATCTGCAAGTGCGAAGATCTCTGGCGCCCGCCATTGCGTCTCTTCTTATCACAAACAACATTCAGAGTCTACACTTCAATGTAACGATCTAACAGGAAAGACACGCGAAAAGATTGAACTCACAATGCAACTTGAACGTTACGAGACAAAGGGTTTCAAAGGTCCCATAGGAAAGAATTCAAATTTTCCTTTTCATATAAACGTTTTTATGTTACTTTTCCTCTATATATTTTGTCTCGATATTTTGCAGGTCTAAACATTTTTTTACATTTACGCTCAAACCAAAAGCAATAGAACTTTTAAGTTCCAATAATTATTCAAATTGTTCAATATTGTCAAAACCGATTACGTAGTCAACTCATTACGTAAACCTACATTTATCATCTGTTCAAGGATATGTAAAAAAAGGTATACCTTACCTTTTGATAGTCCTCTTTGAATTTGATTGGATGATCCAGTAACCCAGTCGCAACGACAATACCAGTCAACACAATGTCCTATCTTCAAGTGCTTTGTGTTCCTGGGGCTATTGTGTCACAGACATGGGCGTAACATAAGAACTTTCCTACGATACTCATATTAACTACATTGTATTTTTCAGCTTAAAGCTGTCCATGAAAGTTTTTTACTAGTCGTGCGTTTAACATGATAGGTACAAATCTAAACCAGTAAGAAATCGCAATTGACTTTGAATTTACTGTTACAATTGATTTCTTCACTGTTAATCTCTTCCATCAATCCATCTTCCTAAAGCAACACAGACAATCCGACCAAAATCCAAAGGTACCTATAATAATATTTGTCTAAGTCTATATACACGCACGCTTTTTATATATTCAGACGCGAAACTTACTCAACTCCTTAAAGCAAATAATATAATAAAAGAAGAACATTTTCATGTCACGACTTATTCATACAGCCATCTTGAGGCATAGAATATTAATTTCTCATCTCAACGGAGGCTACCTAATCGCGCAAGAGAGGTTCGGGAATTTTTTCTGTGACATTCTCTCTCGCATTACTGATGCATAAGTCAAGCTCAATGTCTGACCCTTTTTTTTTATTTTGTTACCCGCCTATACTAATTCCACGCAACAATGCTACAAAGGTAGGTATATCGTGTACCATGCAAAGACCGAAATATAAACAAAAAAGGGAATACTGTGAAAAGAAAATATGAGTATAAAAATAAGACCAAATTGCAACTTATTATTATTTAAAACAATTGGCAGTGGAAAAACGTTGCCCGAATATTCATTTATAATTTCAGGAGCTGAAGTGTCACTTTTAATAACTTGCTCGACGGCCCCGTCGGTTGCGTCGCAACGATACGCACTTGAAGTTATAAATGTTTCTGACAGCCCAGCCATTGCTGATATTACCTGTACATTGATATTCACTTCTCTATTATTGTGAGAACAAGACGACGATTCTAAATTAAAACTATCAGTGAATTTAGTTTCATTTAAATTTGTCCCTTAAATTATTATCGGAATTCATTTGAAATAAAAAAGAAATACAGCTTAATAATATTTTATGTAATCTATATATTACCCCTGATTATTACAATTTTATCTAACACCCACCCAAATTTAAAATAATATCTAGCGTCTAGTAAGGATCCTTTCTCGATTCCAAGACAATTGGAATGTCCAGATTGCATGTAAAATAGATGTCACAGAATAATTCAAATGTAATATGTAGACGGGTATTTAAGTGATACCCACAGAATGTGACATAAACCACAATTCGGTTACATAATTCCCAGTCTGACATCAGCCTTATGACTTTAATTTGGTGGATACCAACATTCTTTGCTCGCTTTTATTTCGTGACATAAAGAACTCTTTGTTTCTCGTGTCCACATTTTATATTTAGATAACAGCTGTTTCAACGATATTAGACATTTTGTTAATCAAAAATATTAAATTAAATTCCTAAATTTTCATTACAATAAATTGGAAGAAAATTGCTTCATATTTTTACATTGTCTTTTGCAACATCGATTGTTATCTTAAAAATATTGACGATACGTCGAAATAATTCATATTTTATCTAAACTTCCATTAAACGTACCAAGTTTACTACTTTAGAATCCACACCATTTGCTGTTTATAGCAGTTTATAAAACAAAGGCAGTACACACCTAAAAGGTAAACGACGTACACCGGCTTCATAATATTTAAATGGTCTCCACCCAAAATACACTCTTATCTTGATAGAGGTTATTGGCTACCAACCCTCACTAGGCAGTAAACAACGCACCGTATATCGTATAAAAACGTCCCCGAGTCATGTTGACGCATAGCTTTACGGAATTTGTGATCGTTCTGAAACACGCCGTCGAGCAAAATGTTCGTTCACGAATTAAATTTTATCAGCGCGACCCAAACAGGGAGAGAATTGGAGCGCGGAGACGCAATAAGCTGCGAGATTTGGAATGACGGTGACATGATACAACCTCCACCGAACGGTGCAGGTGTACATTATTTTAGAACAATAATGTTAGAAGAGTACCGCTTGACTTTAAATGTATGTATATAAGCTTGGCTATGTGGGAATAAAAAAATATTGTCAGGCGATAATTATTCAGATTTGCATATGTACATATTACATAGTGCATATGTCGCTTTTTTACCCCTGCGTATAAAGTATATTTGGTTCCACAGTAAAAATATATTAAATACAAAATTATATATTAAAAATCCTTTTTACTTAAATCCTACTATACTTAAAAAGAATAAATAGGTTATAAAAAAATTACCGATTTTATGTAGTTATTATATTATATTTTTATGTACGCTTTTTAAATAAAAGAACTCCCTGTTTGATATAGAAATATTCACATTCGGAAATAAAATCATAATGCTTTTTACATGGCATTAATAATAGATTTTCGTCGCTGTTCTTAAATTATGTTTTCCTTATTTTCATGTGGTGCTGTCACACGAAATAATTTAATAATGTCGTCGTGACTTCCCTCTTATTTAGAACTTTATAACAAATGAAAAAGAATTAGTTTGATCTTACTGATAATTTTTGTACAATTACAAACAGTAAGCAATCGTGATATTTTCATAATTGAATTCATTATCTTACTACTACATCCTGTTTTGAGATAGGACGTATTTAAAGTTGTAATGTATCGGACGACTTCAAGCGGTTGTGGTGGCATTGTTATATAAAAAGTAATGCAATACTGTTTTTACAGATCGGCAAAGAACATCTGGATCGCTCGACGAGGCAGCAGAAGACAGCAGCGACAACGGTGGCAGTACGCCTAAAAAGAAAACGGCGATAGAAGAACAATGGGAGCGATCGGGCGGCTTTGAACTGACATCAGTAGAGCAAGAAACATACGAAAAGTATTTCTACGGGTCCGAACACTGGAACTACTTCACAAATGACGAAGATCTAGGACCCGTTATACTGTCGATAAAGCAAGAGACACTCAACTCTAGAGATCAATTCAGGTGAGTGTGTTCGTGTTCAAAGACGTTCCTTTTGAAATGTAGTAATCGATCACGTCTTTCTAACAGGTATGTTTGCCTTTTGAAACTAGATTTTGTTTTACGAAACTGTGATCAACCTTGTGGATTTCAAGTTTTTATACGTTACTTGAACAAAATAGACTTAGATATACAGTCTTGGAATTGTAGGTTTATCCATGAGTTAGTATTGAAAATATTATTGAATTATTTTTTTCTTTAACAAATAATATAACATTAGCGGTCAAACGTCCCACTCTAATTACATTCATTTAGATCATGCCCGGTCGAATTTGGTTCAACGAATCATGACAGCAATAAAATTTGAGTACTTGTCGCCGCTAATCAAGCGAAATATTCAAAATTTTATAGTCAAGAAAATTGGTGAGAAAGGAATTTAATTAACCTCGCTTTAATTAAACCAGAATTATATTCAGCAGACGATAGTCAATTACGCAGACAGATAAGATGCGGTTGGAGAGCCTGTGCCCGCAGCGCTCATTTTACGATAACGCAACGTTTACATTATGAAAAACATACATGATATGTCGCAAATTAATAAATAATTATTTTCTGGACACCGGATTGAAATGAAGTCAAATAATAGAAACGCAGATTAATCATTCTCCCGAATTAACTGCAGTTACGAGCTACATAATTTATTTGAATTTAATAACAGCATAATGGCCATATTAGTAGTAATGTATTTCGATAATAAAATTAATAGTAGACATACATGAAAATAAGCGACCTGATCAGCAGCTGCTCTTAGACAGGTCATTGACCCTTAATAAAACTCGTATGACGTAAGAAGTTCTTTCAAAACACAGCAACCAGCGGTTAACTTGGATTAATTTTCAGTTATTCAAGACGACCGGCCGATTAACCCACACAACCATTATTTCAGCTGTACGTAACAGAAAATTTAACTGAACCGACTGCGTATGTATTTTAATGGTTAAATTTCGTTAAAGTCGGATTCTAAATTGTTAAATAAGGATTAGGTACAGAGATCCGTAGATATATAGCTGCTGTGTAAGTCCGTCCGTCCATTTGTTTCAATTAGAGGGTTACTGCACAAGCTCGGAGGCACTAACCTCTGTAATATTGTAATTAAAGTGTTTTTTTTTGTCAGAACACAACATGGACGTATAGTATGAAATATGAAACGTAATTCAGAGATCTATCAAGGTGTACTTTATAATATATCATTCGATAGGTCATTCAAATGTTGTAAGCTAAGTAGAACCCTTTGTCCAGGACTTGTAATACTGTGTTCCAGTAACACGGTTGTGACGCAACACATGAATTAAAGATATGTTTTTTCGGTGTTTATAAAAGATGCGACAACTCTTGGAATTACAATACGTCAGCTTTTGTAAAATGTTTGCCGGTTCTTAATTACCTGAGAGGGGTGCGGCGGCCTCACCTGCGCCAGTCTTTGTGATCCGCAGTAAAGTGTAAAAATTCTATTAGCATAATGTGATGGTCACAAGGTTTAAAGTTACGAGTAGCTTATAAAGCCAACCATTTGTTCTAACATCACTTAACGATCCTTGTTCCACCGGCAACGAGTAAAGAGTACTCAGTAATAGTTATATCACGTGATTTTCCGGGAACAATGAGTGTAGCATTTCAAACACGTGACGTTATCTCAAGAAATTAAACGGCATCGCATTGATAGCTTTTACGAATTGTACTCGTAAATGTCCTTATAACCTAAATAACTACAATTATACAAGCGCCGAGTTCGCGATATTAGTACCAGGTAGATGTATATTTAGACATATAGTATGCAGTAGGCTAAACATACATCTAATTGGTACTAATATCTTTGGATTCGGCGATATGATTATGATAGAACTTCACGTACAGGTAAGTTCGTTTAATCATAAATAGTCGACAACTAACAATATTCTCTGTCAATCTTACAAATATGGAATATTACAATTGTTTTTAAATTTAAAATCACTACAATCGTAATTCACGACGGTGTACTCAGTGGGCAAACTTTCCCTTAGTAAGTAAGACCATTGTATTAATAAATCGGTTTCAATATATCCTAATTGTAAACAGCTGCTTCTTCCAGATAAGTTTCCTTTATTAAACGTAGAGTCTAAAATCTTCTTTCCCTATGATAAACACCGTCTAATTAAACTAGTCAGGTACATAAGGTTTATTAAAGGCTGTACGCCGTTGGTTAGCAACATAAAGCCTTTGTAAACTCTGAGCTCGGGTAATTTCTCGACGCTTACCCAGACTTACTTATTGGTTTTTCTAACAACAAGTGTTTTGTATTTCTGTAAATTTCATTAAGTTTAAGCAATACAAAGCAAGCAAAAGAAGGCAAATAGAAGTCTCTGTTAATTTATTAAACCGTAAAAGCGAAACAAAGGTATTACGTGCTTGCAGCTCAGGTATTTTAAGTAGCTACTTTAACAATCTATTTAGGAAAGTAAGTTCCTGATACAATTTTTTGAAATATACAGTATGACCTCTGATCAAATTCAGATTACAAAGGATAATATCCAGATTATTTTTATATGCACGTAAACGTTAACAATATAAACACAAAATGTATAGTATCTAAATTTATATTACAAGTTATACATACTTCTTTGTGTGACTAATGAAATTTGTATTTTGACAATTAACAAAATTTATATTTTGTTTTTTTTTGTTAACTGAACTGAACTGGGACACGTTTTGTTTGTGGGACATGGGAGTCAACACAAAATTATTGTTCCAACACTGAGCGAAACAACCAAAAAGAAACACAAACATTGAAGTAATTACGTATTAACAGAAGGACCACAAGAGAGAGCCCGTTGCGATTCAAACTGTTTTCTTGTATCTAATCAAATATTTGTGTGCCTAATGCTTGCTCATTCGTTAGTTAAACGGTGTACCTTTCATAAAGGATTCGAGCTAAAATCAACAACGTGCATACTTGTCTGTTTCCATGAATAACCTTCTCTAATTTGCCTGCGGTTACTTTGTGTTTAATTTAAATACCAACCTGCCGTGGATATTGTATGAGAATTACTGGCATATGTGATTGTTTGTATCATGTACAGCCTACTCTACTCTATAGGACACTTATCTTATTATATGTACTACTCTTTAATTAACCATCCAAATTAGGTAAGGACATCATTTGTAGTAATCGGTGCACTATTTTACGTTATGGTGACAGATATCATATAAAAGTCGTAGTGATAATTATTGCTCAGCACAGTTTATAGATTAAATTAAAAATTCTCTACGTAATTTGGATTAATGTCAGATTACTATCTCCAGTCAGATTGCTATCTGATGTCAGATTGCGATCGATGTCAGAGGTGAAATATGAGTAGGACTCTTGTTTTTATTTGATTCTCTACTGTATTATAAATCGGAATATTACAGGACAAGCCCGGTTAATTAAAATATTATCAGCGCTAGTTATACTTTTTCCAAAAACACTTACCTACCAAAAATGATATATACGTATTCATAATATTCATAATAACAACAACATTTCACGAATACAGCAACTAAATAATAAATATTTTAACTTCAATGTAGATTGATATTGTATTGTTTTAAAAATAATCCTAAATTGTTTATAGTCACTAAAATAAAATCATATAATCAAGTCCTACATTACATTACACTAAAATCCAATTATTTTGGAACACTTGCTATATAATATTTTCAGATTCCTTCATCGGTATGTTTGTTTCACGGCTCAAGAAAAATCGGTTCTTGTTCTATTTTCAATATAGACGTTTTATTATCGCTGTAAAAATGGAAATGATTTCATAAATAGAATGATGTTTAAATATCTTCACGAGACCGAAGACATGCAAGTGATTCTAGTAATAAGAAATCTAGTTAAACTGTTTATGAATTTCTCATTTAGATAATTACGAATAATAAATCCGCTATAATAAAACGTAAAATATGTAAGTACATGATATAAACAATTCATATGATCCATAAAAATGCAATTACTCATTTTTATTAAAAAGTATCATACTCTCAAAATGAATAAATCTTATTAAAGCTTACGTAAGCTATTGCTCCATATGGAAGTTGCGGAAATTGTATACATGATTATACACGTTTCGAATGAACTTTGTCGTTCATCGTCGTTTGTTTGCAAAAAATTTGTCTACATAACAGAAGCAATGTTCAGCAACTAAATGGAAATCAATTTCCAATTCTTTTAAATCAAGGCCTCTTTACTGTTACGCTATCAACATCTCTTTGCGCTAAATTCTTCACATATCGTAAGTATTCATAAATATCGCAATATTCCAAACGCAAATCGGTTTTCAACTGTGACATAAAATATTTTTGGACATTTATATGACTGAACTTCTGCCCGCGATGCGTAATGAATGAACGAACATTATTCAAATATATAAATAGGCGAACGGGTTCGTTCAATCAATAAATTACATGTATAATCACAGTGAGAGGTGGAGGGTATGAGACAGTTTAAATGGGAACAAAAGAATTTTATATATGGACGTACACACTTTCCGTATGTATTCGTATGAGTATATTATATTTATAGAAGAATATAACCTTATATGAAATCAAGACCTATCGTAAAAGATATCTCCTTTTACATAGGAATTGTTGGCAAAAGATGCCAGGAATGCTCACGGCGGATACCGGCATTTTCATTACTCACAGTCATAGGAACACTGAAACGGCGAGACAACGTGAGAATTTAATTAAAAATATTCACTGTTTGCATTTCTATCAATTATTATTGAGTTTTACGATTTATCGATTATTCAGGTGTGATTATAGAACACAATATTTTTTTGCGATGTAAGATTGATACACAATCCAATTAAGAATGACATTCATATAATATGCGAGTTTAAGTTTATAGTCATTGTGATGTCTTGAGAATATTGATTTTTCAGACCTAAATAGCGACAAAGAATCAGATATACCACGGCCAGATTCCTACTAGAAATGGTACGCTCAGAGGATCATCTATGACATATCATAAGGTGATTCTTCAATTGCACCATGTATAATATTTATCATGTATCGTCATTAATTTATCTAATATATTTGGGTTATTACCTGATCTAACTTTGATCATTTTATATAACCGCAAATTAATCGTGTGACTAACACGCGTATGTTTTCGTAACTAAAATTTATCTCATCTGTTTTCTTTAATGTTCCTCCAAGCTGCTGGTCCGTTGAAATGTTTTAAATTGTATTATTCAAGTCCAATTTCAAATCAACAGTCGTGAACACCGAACTGGTAATAACGATTGTTTACTTTGTTCCGCCCCGAAGATTCTTCATAATTTGAGTTAGCATCAATATTGATGTAAAGTACTGGAGCCAATGGAATTTCTCTAACACTTTTACATGTTGACATTTTTGAACATTTCAATATATACCCTATAGTAATCTGTTTAAACTGTGTGATCTGTTTAAACTTTCAATTTGCTTTTAATGTACCTAGTATAAATCTGTGGCAACCAGTAAAATCACGTTCAAAAAGTAAACCAGTGGTGGGCCCGAGGGAGCCCTTTATCAAATTCTCTGTTAAACAATTTTATTTGTATTAAAATAGGATTATAAAATTCATTAGCTTTGTTTATTACGATTGTTCTTAATATTTATTTGTCCTCCAGGATCCTAGTCCGGGCTATAAGCTACACGGTACACGGCCTGATCCCAGCATCATGTGTGTTCGCCGACCGGTACAATCGCGAGGAGGTGGTCCGATCGCTTGGCAAGGAAGTCAACATCAACCCTCCGCTCATGCTGGGACAGCTACCAGATACTCCCGAAGAATTATTGAAACTTGATCAGGTAAGACAGAGAAAGCTTCCACTGTGCTGAATCAAAGGAAAATTTGAATGAAACGACAGAATTATCAGTCACTTTGGTAACTCAAGAAAACTGCACTGAAAATCCCTTCTGATGTGAGCAACCTTTCTCGCTTCTATTGTTTTTTTTAGATCCCAATTAGGCAATGAACGATGCCGCCATTCGCTGTCGTAAAATATTAATGAACAACGTTAATCAAGAAAAGGATTTCTTAATGGCAAAAGCCTTTATCTACAGTCATGCACGATTCCATTCATGTCATGTATGTAATACGTAAATTACATTATAGATAGATTTCAGTTTTAAAATACCTACATAATATATTAATAACACCAAAACAGCTACCTATCGATTTATTCTATAATCGATATAAACAGTACCGATTTAAAATAGTACAGATAAAGTAAAAACAAAAATTAAAATGACGACAATGAGATCGCCGTATAGCAATTGAATTACCGCCACGGGTGTGAACCTAAATATATATTTTAGTCATTAGTTAGTAATAGTTGTTTTAGTAATTTCAATACTGTTGATTAACAAAGGCACGACATTAATAAGTATAATAATATGTTTATCCGAAGATGTAACTTACTACATATCTACTTCGCTTCAGGCCTTGTAAGCTTCGAATTCATTGTGTTTATCAAAGATAAACCCACGCTTGGTATATTTAGAATTCATTTTACAAAGCCACATTGCTAGGGCAAGTTTGTTCGATTCAGTGATCTGCCAATTTTCATTAGGTGCCGTCAGAGGTAACGTACAAGTCTGAATTTACTAAAAGCGAACGTCCTGTTCGTCTTTTCATTTGATATATTCTGAAACCTCGGGATTTCATGAATAAAATACCTCTCACACGTATAAATTATTCTCACAAAATGTAACTATAAATTGTTTTTGAGTGAGAAGATTCAATTTAAGTTTACGTAACATCACGCCTGTAATCCCCTAAGGGGTAGGCAGAGGAGTGTAGTACACCCCCACATTTCACCAGTTAC